>APFE031507022.1:74340-110212 GCA_000404065.3 Pinus taeda | reverse complement strand
ATTAATGGAGTTAAAACCTAAGGTCTGGATGGTTCTTTATTTTAAATTTTTTAGAATTTCTTTTTATCCATTTTATTAAAAACTCTACATTTAAAATTTAAAAGGGTAACCATTATTCAACTAAGTTACTTATTTAATAATAATGGGGGTTGTTGAGTAACACAACAGGTTCCAAAGGAAACCCCTTCCTTATAAGTATCTAAGGGTCCCCCTAACAGTGCAAGTTCGGAATAAATCCAACTCAGAAAGAGTAATCTCTAAATTTGAAGATAGGGTCAAAAAATAGATGGTGAGAGCGTTGAACTGGTCAGGTCAACTAGTTCTTGTAAAGGCAATGCTTCAGGCTATCTCAGGGTACATTTTATCCATTCTACCTGTGCCTAAAGGAGTGTTTCAAACAATAAAGGAGGCCTAGAGAAAATTCCTATGGTGAGGGGTAGAGGGAAAGTGAAAACGAGTTCTGGTCACCTAGAACATGATATTCAAATCGAAATATGTAGGAGGCTTAGGGCTTCAGGACCAAGAGATATCAAACATAGATCTTTTTTCCAAATTGTGGTGGAGATGGCTAAGAGGAGGGGAAACTCCATGGTAAAAATTATTGATAGAAAAATATGTCCCTAATTACTAAAAAAAAGTCTTAGTAAGGCTCATGGGTTTAATTGAGGGGTCGACTATATGGAACCTAGCATGGAATAACAAATAAACCATAAAACAACATTGTTTTCTGGAAATAAGAATCGAAAAGGATGCTTTATTCTAGGAGGATTCCTAGCAACAACAAGAAAAATTAAATAGACATGAATGGCAGGCTCTACAAGTAGCCACGGGGAGATATGTCTACAAGGAGGTATGCCAATTATAGGCTCAAGGACTGGAGAATAAAATTTGGAGAAGATGAAACCTAAACATCTTTCATTAGGTAGACCTTGGGGATTGGGACATCTAAGATATTAAAGTGGAACTCAACAAACAAAAGTCCTAGTGAACGGTGACATGACCAACTTCGATGGGGATAAAGAGAGAGGGGCAGAATTCAACCTAAAGGAAGCCAAGGAATATCTCAAAGATGAACATAATGAATTCATTGACCCATGATGGAGAAACTTTTGTGTGGTCTCTCACTGGACAAAGTTAAATTTTTCTTGTGGTTAATTTTACATAGGAAGGTTTTAACCTGGAAAAATATAGTAAAGAGAAGAGTGACAAGTCTATTATTGTGTTTCATATGTGAGAGGGAATAAAATCACCTTTTGGACACTTGGAGATACATTGAATCTCTATGGGAATGGTTGACCATTATCTATAGATAAACGAACAAAAACAAGGAAAGTATAGAGGAAAATATTAAAAAATGGTGGCTAGAGTATACTAAGAATGACGTGGTGAATATGACCTGGAATTTAATTCCAAGATTCATCCTCTCATCATTCTAGAAGGAACACAACTGTTGAATAGTCCATGACAAAAGGGTCCAAGTTGCGAACTTGATGGAATAAATTCATCATCAGCTTTAGGAGACAATTAATAGTAGAAGAATTAAAGTATAAAAGGAACACACCTCCCCTCAAGAAGCAATAATTTTGAGAATTTTTGACTTGGAGGGAAATAAATTTTCAAAATCTTAGATAATGAGGTTCAACACCTGCATAGGAAAGTCTCAGATAGGAAAATTGGAGAAGAAGTTGACTGGATTATTGACATTGTGAGATCCTAAATGTGGCAGAAGATGTATCATAAAGCATTGGAGACAGCATGGTATGTCAATACCTTAGTGGGGAAGCTGCAGGTAGAGGTAATGGAGGATAGAACTGGGAGACAAATGGAGAACCAGCTCCAACTGAAGGTGATTGAACAAAGCTTAAAAGTTGTATAGGAATCACTCAAAAGGGTGTTGAATATAGAGTTTCTACGAGATGAAAAAATTGGAGACATGAACAAGATTTTCTCGATCTACTTGAAATATATCCATAATGTGGATATCACACTAGGGAGAGAACTGGGAGAGTTGTCCAACCTCATGAAATATTACGCCAAGGAGGTAACTAGAGAAAGTGACAAGAAACTAGTGATTCAAGGAGAAGGGGTGGCAGCAACAACAAATCTAGCTTCATAAAAAACACTTTTGTCTAGCTCATATGTGGTGGAATCAACATCAATGAGTGTAGTTAAATGATCATGAGTTTGTGTCTTCTTTTATTTGTTTTGTCGTATGGCTATCTAGGCCAAATAATAGTAATAGGGTGAGAGGTAGCTTTGTAGGTTTAGAACAGGAAAACAAACTTATAGATAAATAGTCTTCAAGTGGTAAATTGATCAGGAATAGTAGTACTAAATTTAATTTTGAAGACCTATATAAGGGATACCAGAGACAAAAAAAGCTTATGGCATGTCTAGTGAAATGTGTGGTGAGGACTATATTTTATTGCAGCTGGTATGGTTTTCAAGCAGGTAAGCTAGTTTGTTATGATGTACTCTATGTTTATTAGTAATATAAGGCTTCTCTAGTGACTTATAAAAATAAAAAAGAGAAAAGGGGCTTGGTACAAACAAGATCAATTAACCAACCATCAAAATTGCTCATTCTCTAGAAAAAAGTGTCTAGCCTAAAATCTACAAAATATGATCTCTTTAAGGCATGATTCTATAAGGATATTTAAGCCACAATGTTGCACTAATTTCACCTAGCTAAAATAGAATGAGGTTCTACAACATTCATTTTATTTGAATATTTCTCAACAAAGACAAGGTGTGGAGGGTTTTAGTAGGATCAACAATGAAATAAACAATTATGGAGATATAAACCAAAATTTAGTGCTAGAAGGAAAGAGTCCTTTAGTGAATATTAGTACATCACCCTATCTATTGTGTTTACTATTAAAATGTGATCATTCTTTTGAAGACTTGAAGCTACATTGAACCTCTATGGGAATGCCTGACCATTATCTATAGATAAATGAACAAAAACAAGGAAAGTATAGAAGAAAATATTAAAAAATGGCGGCTAGAGTATACTAAGAATGATGTGGTGGATATGACCTGGAATTTAATTCTAGGATTCATCCTCTCTTAATTCTAGAAGGAACGCAACTATTGAATAGTCCATGACAAAAAGGTCCAAGTTGCAAACTTGATGGAATAAATTCATCATCAGCTTTAGGAGACAATTAGTAGTAGAAGAATTAAACCATAAAATGAATAAACCTCCCCTCAAGAAGTAATAATTTTGAAAATTTTTGACTTGGATTACTTTATAGGTACAACCAATGAATCCAGAAAGGGCCACATAAATTTGGGTGTTATACTGTGCGAGGCTCCTGTAAAGTGTTTCTAGAAACTAAACTTTGATGGGGTGTCTAATGGAAACATATGCAAGGAAGGGGTTGGAGGGATTATTTTGGACTAGACATGTAACATTCGAAGGATATACTTAATTAATATGCATCAAGCTACAAATAATGCAGCAAATTTCCAAAACCTCGAGCATGGGATTAAAACGTTTCGTCAGGGAAAAATGGCGAATGTAATAACGTAAGGGGAATCAACATTAGTAATACATGTAGCACATCAGTTGCAATGTTGCACTTACCTAAATAAATTTAGGAAGAATTGGTGTGTCACCTAGATAGCCTAAAGGATTCAAAGCCACGTGGAGGAGCTGAAAATGGTCGAGTTCTCCTTGGTACAATGCTCGGCTAATGAGTTTGCGGACAAAGTGCCAAATGAAGGGGTGGAGAGAGCAAGGTGGATTACCGAGGTGAGCTGGGAGGACCTACTAGAGGGACAAATGAAGGAATACTATCGAGCATAGGCATAATGCGATCAATCCATGTGAGAAGGGAGGATAGACATGCAAGGGATGGGCCATGATTAGTGGAGAGACCCACCTCATGAAATGAATGAATAACAATTATTATGGTAGGGAAAGTATTGGATCATAGGGAAAAGTGAGGAGGTACATGTTTATAAGATATGAAGGAAATGATGGTGGATGATTGGAAGAAGAGGAACTTATCTTCAAGCGATCATCCATCAGGAGGAAGCACTAATTGGAAAGGATAATGTGAGGAATGGAGAAGTACGAAGCCCATGGGGGAGTTGTACTGGAAAAATACTATGGAAATAATGAGCCTGCATAGACTAAATGAAGAGGCGAATGGGGAGGATGATGCCCCCAACCTCACATGATTGTATTGTAACATCATTGGTATGCAGAATTTGATGAAACTAGACATGGAAGGTGCTTAAAGGTTGGGGCGATATGACCTGTTATGGATGTCTCCCTTATATGAGAATGCTAGAAAGCACATAGGATATCTATAAACAAGGATACATAATATAAGGTGTTGTTGAAGGGAGGGATATTATGGTAATTTTATAATTAAGGCATCCAATACAATAATGGCGAATGAACAAAATTTTAGTTGGAAACCATGGGGTAGGCAACGAGCGGAGGACTGGGGCTCAATAGATGATGAAAGTATGAGGATGGATGATGCAGTGAGGGAGGCTTTAATAAGATACCGTTTTCTTGTCCCAGAGGAAGGGAAATAAATTTTCGAAATCTTGGATAATGAGGTTCGACACCTGCGTAGGAAAGTCTCAGAAAGGAAAATTGCAGAAGAATTTGACTAGATTATTGACATTACGAAATACTCAATGCAGTCGACTATGTATTATAAATAATTGGAGTCAACATGATATGTCAATCCCTTAGTGGGGAAGTTGCAAGCAGAGGCAATGGAGGATATAACTGGGAGACAAATGGAGAACTAGCTCCAACCAAAGGTGTTTGAACAAAGCTTATGAGTTGTATAGGAATCCCTCAAAATCATGTTGAACATAGAGTTTCTACAAGATGACAAAATTAAAGACATGAACAAGATTTTCTCCATCTACTTGAAATATATCCATAATGTGGATATCACATTGGGGAGAGAATTGGGAGAGTTGTCCAACCTCAGGAAATATCAGGTCAAGGAGGTAACTAGAGAAAATGACAAGAAACTAGTGATTCAAGGAGAAGGGGTGGTAGCAACAACAAATCTATCTTCATAAACAACACTTGTGTCTAGTTGATATGTGGTGGAATCAACGTCAATGCATGTAGTTAAATGATCATAAGTTTGTTTCTTTTTTTATTTGTTTTGTCATATGGCTATCTAGGCCAAATAATAGTAATATGGTGAGAGGTAGGTTTGTAGGCTTAGAACAGGAAAACAAACTTATAGATAAATATCCTTCAAGTGGTAAATTGATAAGGAATATTAGTAGTAAATTTAATTTTGTAGATCTATATAAGGAATACCAGAGACAGAAAAACCTTATGGCATGTCTAGTTAAATGTGTCATGAGGACGATATTTTACTGTAGCTGGTATAGTTTTCAATTAGGTAGACTAGTTGGTTATGATGTACTATATGTTTATATAGTAATATAAGGCTTCTCTAGTGACTTACAAAAATAAAAAAGAGAAAAGGGGCCCAGTACAAACAATATCAATTAGCCAACCATCAAAATTGCTCATTCTCTAGAAAAAAGTGTCTAGCTTAAAATCTACAAATATGATCTCTTTAAGGCATGATTCTATAAGGATATTTAAGCCACAATGTTGCACTAATTTTACATACCTAAAATAGTATGAGGTGCTACAACATTCATTTTCTTTGAATATTTTTCAACAAAGAGAAGTTGTGGAGGGTTTTAGTAGGTCCAACAATTAAATAAAGAATTATGGAGATATAAACCAAAATTTAGTGCTAGAAGGAAAAAGACCTTTAGTGAATATTAATACATCTCCCTATCTATTGTGTGTTTATTATTAAAAGGTGATAATTATTTTAAAATGTGGAGTGGAGGAAAAAACACTTCAAAATGCTAATATGAAATTGACCTAGTACAACAAAATCTTGACGAATCTTTGTAAGAAATAGAAATATTACAAAGGAAAATGATTCCATAATTGGAAATGTAGCATATTTGAGATCATGATATAATAAACATTATCACAAATTTATTGGTATCAATACACAACATATCAACATATCAGAGGAAAGTTTGGAACCAGTGAAGCAATGGGTAGTTGATATCTAGACAATTCAAAATCAAAGTGATAAGTTGATAGAGTCCTTGCAATAAGAGTTATTAGCAAATTGAAATGTGTTGTTAGCAAATGAAAATGAAGAAAAATAGTTAAAACAAGAGGAAGTATGGTGATAAAATTTGTGATACAAGCAACTTCATTTGTAATATTAATAGTTAATGTGACACTTTTCACTTGAATGAAGATAGTAATGTTGATGTTCCTATCTTATGTTATGAGTCACAAAGTGATGATCATGTTGATATTTCTAAATATGAATATCTTAGTGAAGATGATGAAATATGGTATTTTGGAAACACATAAAAGGAATTTGTTTCAAGCTTTTGTACAATTTTTTTTTTGATAGGAAACATTTAGGAATAAATGGTCAAGGTATCCACAAATCCATTTAGATACATATAAGACCAAGAAATAAGGTCTCAATTATGAAGGTCAAAAAACTAATGAAGCAGTCACTTTAGTGAAAGAAAATACATTGACAATAGGTGAACCATCTATGGTTACCAATGCAACAAATCAAGTGCAAAAGGAATAATATTGGAATATATGTAGCACAGAAGGGCATGCACAAGATAAGTGTTGGAATATGAAAATAACAATGCATCACATTCATGTACATTGTGGTTAGGTCAAATTGCAAGAATTGTAAAAATTTACTTTTACGATGAAGATATTATATAAGGTAAATTCCTCCCATGTCACCAAGTCATTTGATCCCCCAAAGGTTAGTACCGAGAAGCTATCATTTGTTTAAGTCATAAAGGTTCATGGTAAACTAGAAACCATTTCTTAAAGGTAAATTTAGGTAAGTGAAATTTATAGAAAAAAGATGGTTTTGTATGATGTAATTGTGCAAGAGATGTGTGATCGATTGAACCCAACATCCCAGAAGTTTCAGTTGAAGTTGTACAAGTTTAATACCCCTAGGGTATTCTAAGACATATTGATTCAGGCATACGTGAATTCATGTGATAACACATATAATCATCTAGCATGTATCATTCTATATATAGAGAGGATGGAACATCAAGTTGTAGAATCAACCACTTGATACAAGCGGGTAAGTAGACTTGCAACCACTTAGATAGTTACATGGCTGGAATGTATACTTATATCTAAGCTTGATGTGGTATTAAGGGAGAAGCACTTAATAGAGTAATCTCAACAAGTGAGTAATCTAGAACCAAATTTAATTGTTAAGGAACCATCTAGCTAATGTAAATTCATAGAAAAATGACCAGCATAACATAAGGAACCCATGTATCTTGGTAGATGGATTTCATTTTATTTTTACACTAACAATCAATTTTTGTAGGAAGAAGTAGAAATTTTATGGAATAATTAGTTTTATGTAGGTAAAAAGGAAAGGGATATAGAATAAATTTCAATGATAATGAAATGCCAAGTGAATATTGTGATATGTTCCTCGATGCAACAAAGAAGAAAAGTTGTTGAGAGTGCACATGAAAAAACTACAAAAACAATTGTCATCACCTATTTTCCACTTCATTATAGTGAGAGAGTCCTAAGTTCAATATACATCTATTGTTGGTTAGAATGCATCCCCTTTCACCCTTTATTTTACTTATATGGGTCTTACAAAGGAGTTATTACATGTTATAGGGGTGAAAATATATAATTGAGTAATTTATTGTTATTATTTTGTCCCCATTTCATAATTATGAAATAATAATTATCTCACAACTGAGATTGAGAAAAAAAACTCACAATTGTGAAAAAGGTTCTAGAGTTTCTCATTACCAAGGAGATAGTTGACCAACTTTTTTCCTTTCTAAGACTTCCATAATTTTTCATTCCCCAGGGAGATAAGATTGATCTACTTGTCTATGAGTTGACTAGGGGAAAATTATTGTAGAAGTTACCTAATGTATCGAGCCCCTAGGTGTCTAAATACATTCCCCCAAAGAGGTAGATAAGCTTATATAAGCTAGTCATGTGAGGTGGAAAGGAGATATAGAGAGTCTGATATAGAGCAAGAGCTCCGCTATTTTGTTGAGGTTGTCCTTACTAGAGGTGGAAATAAGAAATGTAGGTTGAAGAGGAGAGTCTCCATGTGATGGTATAACATTCTTTTACCATACCAGTTTGTCATTGCAATAAGGTCAATTTCATTCCCTCATGTTGATTTCCTTTGATTGTTATATGTTGCTCCTTGTTTATTGATTATTATTGTGTTGACATGATCATGCAGGAAGCATATTGGTTGTCTTGTTGGTTGGCTTTGTTTAGGTATTTGTCTTAGAATTTTAGAGCTATGATTTCTAGTGTATTCCCATAAGTTGGTTCCTCCAACCATCTACTTATATATTTTGGAGGTACGATCTACCATATTTCCTCTACAATTTATATCTTTGTGTCCATGTGATTCGAGAATGTTTAATTGCACATGTATTCCCACATAGTCTGGGGAATATTGGGCAAGACTCATGGAGAAACAACTGCTCGTGATTGAATGATTTTGATCACAACAAAATTGGAGACTCCACTAGGGAGTCTACCATATTTTTTTGCAATGTCCTCTTTCATTGGCGATTTTTGTTTTCTATTGGAATTTGAGTTTTGTCTACTACTTTTTGACCTTCTCTAGGTGCTTTCAAACATATTTTTCTTTATATTTGAAAGCATGTGACCTTAAAGTAGATCCAAATCCTTTTTTTACATTTTTATTTATTTTTTAAAATGAAAATATAATAGATCATATGTTTCAGGTCAGATTCTGTAATTTTTATACAGAATCTGAGTAAAACAAATGCATATCTGCATTCTTGTCAAAATTTTATCTAAGAAAAAAAATTATTCTAAATCAGAGCCCTGATTAGGAAGATATGGTTCGTTAAAAAATCAACTTATTTTCTGATTTTTCATGAAGGTTGTGCAAATTTCATTCTTTCTTATCTTTTCGTAGCCCAGACATCTATTTTACATGAAATCGAAACCATTAGATCACAATTTTTATTAGCTTTCTTTTGATATATTATATTTTATGTTCCTAATAAATATTCAGTTAGAAATAATCTTTGAATAATTCTACTATCTTTAGTTTATTCTATTTTATTTTTTAAGTTTCTATAGAATATATTTATTTTTTGTTCTCAAATCTATTCTCTTCTATCTATAGGGATTTAGATCTATATCATATTTGTACCAAAATTAATTTTTTTGAATTAGATTTTATTAATTTATCAATTTTGGTGCATCAACCAAAATTTTCTTGCTTTGTTTTGCTTTGTTTTGGTAGCACATTTTCTCCTTGTTGTTAGTTGAGTATCTCAAATCTATTTACTTGATCATATTTGAAAATTCTCATTTATTTCGATACTTCTCTAGTCTTGACCTTTATTTGGCCGCTGGTTTAAATTCTCCTTTATAGATCATTGTTTTTTCTTTATTTTGTTATATCTATTGAACCATGGTCCTAAAAAGTTCTTTGCACTCCCTTGTTTTTTAATCATCTTTTGACAGATTTCTTTTGGTGATCTATTTGGATGCAAATCTGAGTCAGAGATTTCGAGTGCTTGGTATTCTTTCTTGGTTTCTATTATAGCAGTTTTTGAGTGTCTTATTGAGTGTCCTTTTCCATACACAAATTTTGAAGGTTACACAAATCCCTTTTGCCACTTTCTTTTGTTTAAAATCATAGACGAAAATAAAAGTTTGTCCCTAAATGGATCGTGGAAGTGAATTGCAACTCTCCATAAAATTCAAACTAGGACTGGGATTTCCAAACCATCAATTCCATTGGAACACATTTAAACGCAAGTAATCATAGTTGAAAATCAATCATACTTGACAATATTGCATTTTATATATTAAAATGTTTACATCATGTAAACTCCTTCTCAAAGTTATAGTATTTAAAGGTATCCAATATAATGGGGGTCTCTATAATGATCTCAAATGGTGTCCTAAATCCATTAATCTAATGAAAATAACATTTGGCACATGTGTAACATAGTTAGAGGAGAATCATCTTGCATGAGGACACTTGGATAGTAAATCACGGAAGATGAAGCTATCAACTAATATCTTGTTGGAGAGAGCACAATAATAGAGAAGTGGTGTTGATCCGAAGGATGATCATGCTTGGAGGGTATTCAAATTGTATGGAATAATGTCCTTATTATATAGATGTTTCCTTGTTGTGAATCTTTGGTGGTGGGTATCCATTTCATGTGTAACACCCCCTCCTCCCTTGTCCACCGAAGCAATGAACTAGCGAGAGAAAATATATGATGAAAGAGGTCACTATAAGGGATTCAATCTCCTTAGTAACCATAAGGAAATGGAATTGATGGAACACATCAAACAAACCATCCACATCAAAAACAACACCCCTAGTAGACATGCCAGCAACTCAGACATCCTGCTCCTAGGTCTCGCTGATGTTTTAAGCATTTTAACTCAAAGTCACTAGCATGCTATGGAAAAGACAATGACCAACAATGCAAATTCACTCTCATAGGCCTATGTTGTGGACTCTTCTCAATAGACCTGTGCTAGCAACCTTCAAGATTTGAGCCACTTTTCTAAACAATAATCCCTTCCTTCTCCCATAACTTGATAAAACCTTAAAAATCCATCAAAGACATGATAACAATGTTGATAAATCAAAAATCAACCTCAGTACTAGGCTTGAGCATCCCCAATTACTACTGAAATTCTATCAAACACTTGGCATCAATGCAATCTACAAGACTAGGATACAAGATAGAGTGTAAATGACTAGAAGAACTTATAAAAGATAACTAGAAGGATCACCTCCTTCTCCATTGAAATAATACATCATCAATTAGGTCTTGCATCCATCCATTTAAGAATTACAAGTAAATGCATGAAATAATCATGACATGACCTGGTCATTTAACCATGCTTATAACCAGCATAAAACCATATAAATATCAGAGATATGAAAACCATTAAATCCACATATAAACTAGTGAAAAAGTAATATAAATTAGTTTTTATTAATCATAGGAAAATCCGACCAATCTTGGGAATTCCACGTACCACCTGATCGTAGACATGGTTGAAGCAAATCTCTCTTTCATCTAGCCACCATTGTGACATAATTCGACCATGAATGTCAAATCTGATAGAACAACCAATCCAAGAACAATCAACGGAATCTAGAGGTTAAACCACCTCCACCCTCACCAAACCATGATCGCACCAAAAATGGTTCTCTGATCACAACTGAACCGAACTTGGAATTCCATCTGGAATCCATCACTTTTCTTGACAAATTTTCCATATCCTTGTCTCTCAGGCTTTACCGCAATCCAATCTTGGATCACTGAGCCCTAAACCAAGACTAGTATCTCAAGCTTTACCACAATCCAAATCCAGATCACTAGGCCCTAAACTGAGGCTTCTCCCTTAGGATGTACCGTGTATATTTCCAAAATTGGTCAAGGGATTCCTAGGCCTTTCGGAATGAACCTTGAGACCACCTCTACCCCAGATTCCAAAATCCATCCGAAAAACAAAAGCTCATAACCAAAATAAGCATGCCAACATACAATGGCATCTGAAAAGAGGCAAGGCTAGGCTGAAAATCATTGTCATAAACTGACACTACCATGCCACCAAAAGTAAAAGAACCATACACCAACATGCAAATCCATGCATGTCCAAACCATCTAGGGAATCATAGATACAAAAGGTTATTCCTGCTAAACGTTCTTGATCCTACTTTCCTTTCCTTGATCCATGCTTGTCTTCCTTTCCTTTTTCTTTCTTTTCCTTCCTTGATCCAAAGTTAGAATGCTCCAAGAAAACTCTAAGTGACTAAGAGTGAAATAGAGAAGAGAATAATGAGAGAGCTCCAAACCTGAACTGACCAAGATTTTACACTCAATATGAGCCTCACTAATGAAGCCTACCAATTGATCCTTCAAAGGATTTTTATTAATGAGGCCTCTAATTTCTTCATTTTCCATTACTTTCCTTCAATTTCCTCCTCACATGCAACTTGTGACCTTTCACCTTAATTTTCTCCTAATTTCCTTTATTTTCATAAGTAAATGTGCCAAAAAATATCTTTCTTCCTTTTAATGCATTTGCCTTAGCCTTATCCAAAGCACACATCCAGTGATTCCGACTAGGATATCTTTTCCTAACACGCATCTTGGAATAAGTGTCCCTTACCTGTGGTCTTATTTTTTCCATTATTTACATTATTAGATGGAATTTTCACGAGGGCTATTATAGAACCCTCCCACTTGGGCAGCACCATCCTTGGTGTTAAACCACAGCAAGACCTCAGCAAGACGCTGAAAAGAAAACATATTTCCCGTCGAGCTTTATAACTTAGCTGATTACAATATCTACAATGAATGACCAGCTCAAAGGAAAAAATCATGAAAGCATGAGCATATAACAACCACAACACATATTTGATATTTATAACATAGCTCATTACGATATTTACAATAACCACATATACACATATGCAGATTCGGTAAACCAAAAAATAAGAGGATACAATGCCTATATTAATCAACAAGGGAATCCATAGGATCACACCTCCACTCTCAAAGTAATACCAAGATTCACCTCCTTCTGAGGAATTCCAAAATCCACTGCCATAGTCAAACTGCAGCTAATGTCCAATGTTGTAATCCTTTACCACTTGTCCTATCAGTGAACAATTACCGACTCATTGTTCTCGGGCACACTCCCAATGGCATCTAATTCCATTTGGGCATGATAATGAGCAAAACCAATATATCCACGACATTCCCTTTTTGGCTACATAGTCCCTCGAGAAATCTGGTCACCCCCTTCTATGCAGTTATTCACCTTCCAAGTTCCCTAGAATCCCATATCTTTGGTGATGCATCCCTTGCAAAGGTTTCCTTGGATCAGAACTCAATGGAGACTATTGGGTACTAGTGTCCCACAATGGCCTTATTCTTGAAGTGCTCTACCAACATACTACTGCATGTTGCAATTTCCTTTGTTGTTGCCACCAATTCTTGCAGTTGATTTCAACCACCCAACTGAGAATGTTCATGCATTCCTGTTCCTAGCACATAATTTCCATTAGATTCAAATAAATTGAAATAACCTCAAATCATACCTCATTAGTAGCTCATCAATACGATATACTTATAATCCTATTTACTTCCTATCACAACAAGTCAAACTGGCATCTTTGACAAAGTCATCATGTATAAACATATCACATCGTATTAGCTCAAAAAACAACCATCATAGACGAACATCATAAATCACATGTAACCATCATAAACCAGAATCATAGGTCACATGTAATCATCATAAACCAAAATCATAGATCTCATATAATCATCATATACCATATTCATAAATCACATGCATAAGAAAATTGAAATAAAATGATGATACTTATCCTTTCATCAATACTTAGCTTCTACCTCTGTCTTTATTCCATACACACTCTGAATTGGTTGAAACAACAAACAAAAACCCTGTGCCTTCTCCTGAACCATGTGCACATACATATACTGTGCATCACACACATGCAGATACACATGTCATACAACACCATGCCATACATGCATCTACACCAATACCATATGTAACACATGTACACAATACCACCTGTACACCACAACCACCTACACAATGTGTGCACAACATCACATGTACACGACACCACATGCACAATGTGTACACAATGCCAGATGTATACCCCAACACTATACAACATGTACACAATACCACATGTACACAATACCACACCCACGAAATGTACACGACACAATATGTGCATAGTGACACATGCACGACATGTACACAATGCCACCTACACACATCGCCACTTGCACAACATGTACATAACAGCACTCGTATAATCATCCACACACAACACCATATGTACATAGCTCCACTTGTACAACATGCATGCAACATGACATGTACATAGCACTTCATAGCCAACATTTACATAGAATCATTTGTACAGAGCACCACATATCCAACATGCACAAAGCACCATATGCACAAATCGACACATATACATCATGAGCGCAGTACAATATGTACATAGCACCACAAATCCAACATCTACATGCACATAACATCACATTCACAACAATAGTACCACAGATCCAGAACCACACTGTCTTTGCCAAGAAACGTTGCTTCCAGTGTCTTATCCATTCTTGTCATAGCATGTCCCAGACCATATTACTTTCATTTCATTGTTGTATCCCTCAATCTAACCTATCCATAACATAATCATTGGAATAATACCACCATACAATATAAATTCATATTCACATGATACTGACCTCATATATTTGTCATGACTATTCTTCCCACTTGATTCCTCATAGCCATGAACTTCTTCATACTATTTGTCTGCATAAGAAGTCATTCCTCCACAAGGACAATTCCCGATGACCTCATCAAATTGTGACATAGATACAAGGATACATGCATATATATACATAAACATTAGCATAAAAAATTCATAGTCCTGTCAAACATACATACATGTATACATATATAAACATCAGCATAATCATGATCATAACATAATTACCAGATATCGAGGTTAAGGTTAAGAGAACTTCCTTTATTCATGTAACGTAGGTGCAACATCAACAATGAAAGTTACCAACATAGCCACAACATTTGATGCCTCAGATCCATTTTCCTTACCTCTTATGGTTATCTTTCTCATGTCTTTACTAGCACTGTCCATTTACCACAATGGACCTAGCTAGTCCAACTGATTTTCATATACTTACCTTCCGCTATGATTACTCATGCACTGAGATTCATCTGTGTCTTCCATTACTTGTTGGGTGCCACACAAATCTCCCTGAGCTCCGTTAACTTTCCTCTTCCCCAACCAATTCCCAGGGCTCAAAACTTAAAATCAAATCACAAGAAACAAACAAGAAGAAAACCGTGAAAACCAAAAACAACCTGACTCCACAAACATAGTGGTATGGTCATACATTAGACATAAACAAATCCGAAAATGAATCTCAATAAATCACGAAAGACCAAAATCATAAGACTGACAACAAACACCATGACTCAGCTGCCATGATTCCCAAGGAAAAGTTGACTCGAGCCTTCTTCGACATTTTATGTCAACCTCTCTTGTCATGCAACTCCATGCATCATGCTTCCATAAACACGTAACTATTAGTGCATAATTAAACATAATGATACACTAGTTACCTTACTTTGATGTGCCAAGTGTGTTGCTTGTAACTAGACACATCCACACCATCTCTCAAGGGACTCCAATCCCCTTGATAGATCCACGTTTTCCTAATGTACCTGTCAAGTACAGGTTCATGAATCTAGCAGATATCCACATAATTTTAGAGAAATCGTGGTTAAGGAGACTTCTTGTGTGCAAATGAATCATTCATTTAGAATTAGGGTCTCCAAACCTAGACAGTTCCAATTCATCCCTTTTACCTCTTTACATAGTTGTAATCGAGGCTTACTGTGTACTATCACATCAAATATTACCTTATCATGCTAATATCAAGCACATTACCCTCCACATGCTCACACATGTCAACTGCATGTTCCAAATATCAGGACAAACATATCTATGAATTTGAAATCAACTTTTACAAAGTATCAATCATGTCATAGCCCATAGTCAACTCATAGTCATTAGACATAATGTTACAACTATCAACTAGATTCAAGTACATATCAATTGTCTCAACACATATGTGTTAGTAAAATCATCTTAAAACAAGACCATTTGAACACATGCCCATATTATGAAATTCATCAATCATTCAACCAACTTGGAAACATATTATTTTAAATCAATCAACTAGACAGGAAACACTCAAATACCAAATAGATGTCATAACCAAACAATCAAGCACAAGGTAGATGACATAAACAAACTCGTACCTTACTGTATCTCAGGGGAGGCTATCTTGTGTTCACAATCAAGCTAGTTTGCACGATATAACTTCTCAACGCATCAGCTTGAACATAAATAAGGTCATGCTATCCACAACAATCACCAACTAACATATTCACATCCTAACTCATAAAAAATGATCATTTATGCATATAAATCACATATGTACAACTAATCTAGATTATTATGACACCAAATTACAAATATGTCGGCTCATACCTAAATATTGCAACCATAACCATATGTATATGTCAAGTAAGGTTAACACAATACATATAACATCAATATCTTCAATGCACTGAATATAACCATCATGCATATGTCCAATCTAAATTAGAACATCAAGATCTCAATGAGATAACCCTAATCATCAAGTTAGTAGAATATAACAACAATAAGCTACATATCATGCTCATCAACAACATATAACTGTCGATTGATAAAAGGTGCTTTTTCAACTACTAATTATCCTCACATTAATTATCAATCTAGGAAAGTATTTATATTTCAAGAGTGTACAAAGTGTGGGGCAGCTATTTAACTCAGAGAGTAATGCTTCGAAATTGGAGTATAGATCTTCTAAATACAAGACTAAATATATGCAGCAAGTAAATTCTAATTGCAATTAAAAGAAAACTCAATCCTTTAATGAAATCAAATCCTACAACAATTCAGGTAACAACAATATGCAATTCATGTAACAACAGTATGAGTTAAATGTACAACAGTGATAACTCTTCTCCTAGAAATTGATTGAATTTAAATCAAATCCACTACTCTGTAAAACAATGATGATATCAATCTAAGAGCCTAACAACAGTAGTTAATACTCATTACAGTTGATTACATCGAGAAGGATATTTATCTAGGAAACTCAATCCAAAGCAAAAGGAAACTAATTAAACAATAATGTTGTAAATTATATAAAACAGAGCTATTCTGTCAATGCAAAGAAATAAGGAACATCAATGAAATAAAATAGTAGAAAGTGATAATACTATCAAACTGTCACACTCATAATAATTGAAAATATATGACATAGGTGAAGTAGTGAATTCCGCCAGAAGCCAAACCCTTAGTTGCCAATGTACACTACTCATTACTTCAGATAAATGAAAAGAAACAACAACTCCTCTTATGTATTAATCATGAAAGAGTATTACAACATATTTGCATTCTTCACTCTAGCAAAAGTCTGTAATTAAGAATTACAATAATAATAACAACGGTTGTCCCTTTTCTGCTTACAATCATTGCCTTTTATAATGAGAAAAGGGTAAAAAGATAAATAGTAAAAGGAATCCGTCGGGATCTCTCAATGTTGAGGGAGTCACGCAATTTTCTAACTTTACAGATCCTTCCCTTCTGGTGCTGATCCTTCTAATTTGTTTTGGCCTTATCTATACCTATTGTGCTCCTTCCTTAGCTTGCTGCTTTTTCGCTATTCCTTAGTTAGGGAACATCATTTTTCCCTTTTCGTACTTTCCTGCATAAAGAAGGATAATAATTAGCCAAAGCATAACTGCAAATAATTTATGTATTTCTTACCATAATTTCTTAATAGATTAATGCATTGAGATATAAAAAGGATGAGAATAAAGGAAAAGGATAATAAGTTAATAGTAAATGCTTACCTTTTCCATGACCCATCATACTCCCCTACTTACCCTTTTTCATGTCCTCATGAAAACCATATAGTTCGTATGCAGAGCAGTCAAGGAATAAGCTGGAGAAGGAATGTTGTAAAGTGGTCTGAAAACATGATTCTTGGCCAAGATTTCAAAGATGTGCCCTGTTTTTCCTTCAGGAAGTTCATATATAGCCTTGTACCTCTCATCAGGATACCAAATAATAGCGTCGCGGAACCGACAACCTAGCCAATAAGGACCTTCCCTTAAGATGAGATTACTATAAGTGACAAAGAATTCCACAACCAATTTAAAATTTTTGTAACTAAATGGCTCTCTATGCTATACATTGTTATTGGAAACTATCCATATGAACTTGGCTGTGGCCAAGGAGCTTTCTTGAATGGCAAGGAAATAATCTACTCCCTTTTGGACAATTTCTTTCTGAATAGGCCCTAGAATTTTGATTACTCCTTCCCTACTTTTGTGATTGGCCAACATTTGTAACGGTGTTTTGGTTCACCTCTAACCCAAAGGTCTAGTCCATTTTCCGACGTCTAGAACATGTTATGAGCCTTGGACCATTTCATTTGGTCAACACCGAATGAAATAAAATATTGAAATTGTACATCTCACACAAAATGACGTGGGTTCTTTCCAGTTTCTTCCTCTCATACAAAATTGTGTAAATAAAATTCACACAGTAACCTCTAAACTTTTACCCCATGATGTTTACAATAGTTTATAAAATCCTCAATTGTTTTCAACTCTATCAGTTTTCTAGCTTTGACAGCTTTGATCTTCAACTATAAGTATCTTTCCATAAAAAATAGGGCATAATTATTGGCAGGAGATCTGCATGCCAATATGTCAGTATATAATGAGCAAATAGTATCCATTTGACTCCTGACCTTTTCTAATCTAAGCTTCATTTTCTCAGTCCTCTCTTTTATCTTTTGGTATTTATCAAATGCCTCACTTTCTGAGATGTTCATGTATCGAAGCTCCCTCTGTAATTCCAGGTATTTTTGTGGGGAGGATATTTCTAGTTCAAGGTGTTCTATGGTAAGCCAAGCTTGGGCTAAATCTGCTTGAAGATTCACTATACTGGGGTCATTGCTCATCATTATATCTTTGGCTTGGGTATTTGTTTGTGTACTCTTGCTATGAGAATGGATGTTGATTATTTATGTTTCTTTGCTATTGGAGGTGCAAACCTCTGTTTGGGTAGATGTGCTGAGGAGGGTTCCATCTCTGTCTGAATGGCTAAGTCATGAGAAAGTATAGCCTCTGTTTGGGTATTTGTTTTTGCAAAAATTGCATGTTATTCCCTAACAGATTCAGTGAGTATGGGCTCAGTTTGAGTCCCCATAGCTTCTTTTTCCTGCAATTCAGTTTGGATGGTTGCGTTTATTGTTTTTGGGGTTTTGTCTGGAATTTTCCCTGCTGATAACTTCCTTATTTTTCATTTGAGCTTCTTCATTGTTTTTTGCAACCTCTGTTATTCCTTCTTAAGCTTTTTAATTATGGATCTATTCTTTTTATGGGGAGCGAGTGCTTTGCTGGTCGTTTCTACTTAATGAGCCTAGTTACTCATCTTGACTCTGCTCTAAAAGAACTGTGTCCCCAAATTGATTGTCATCTTCTTGGTCTATCTTCATGTCCTCTGTTTGGTCTATATTCTCTATCTTTAGGTCTACCTAGATGGGTTCTTCTAGAGGTATATCGCCTGGCTGGTCCACCTCTTCCTGAGTGACTTTTGCTACTGTTTCTACTTCACAAATTACATTTCCTAGTATGCTTCTATTGTGGCTAGAGTTTTCTTTTGATTGGGTTGTTCTAATGTTAAAGTTGAGAGGACTTTTAGGCTACATAAATTCATTCATATTGGCCAAAATCTAGGCCAATTCGATATCATGCAGTAAGTCTCACAGGGGACTTGTATTTGGTGTTGAGGGGAGTTTTGTTTCATTTCTTTCCTCTTCACTGGAGTGCTCTATTTCCTCCTCAAGTTGAAAATCTAGGTCATCCCCTCCTACCAACTACAAATATTGCTCATTTTCTGGACTAGATAGTTCTATGGGTGGCTACTACTACCCTGGGTATTTTCAGTTGTTCCCAAGCTTGTCCTTACTCTGACAATGTGTCTATGTTTTCGTAGAATGTTTTCTATGCGAGTAGTCATTTTCCTTTTTGGAACATGGTTAGGAGTAGGTAAGGCTAACCCCCCTTCTATGGAAAATATTAATTCTTCCCAAATTGTTTGATGTTGTGCCAGGTTGTGGCTAACTATTAGCCTAATTAAACAATGATGACTTATGACTATTTCTATGTGTTGGGATTTCCTTATTCTTTCAGCAGAGTCATCGAGTAAAAAATTCAAATATGCAGGTAGATTTACTGAACATTTTTGTTTCAAAACTGCTAACAGTTTAAGCTAAAGCAGCCTTACCATGTCTTTGGCCCCATCACATGTAATGAAATTCTGAACAACTCTAGATAGTTCTCCCCATGGTTCTCCAAGGGATGATGGTCAAACTCCTTTTCCTTTGATTGTCAGCTCTTTCCCTTCATCTTTAAAGATTTCAATGGCATCTTGCAGCTTCAGTCGTTTATTCGTCCACACAGGCCCTTCAACTGGTAATCCAGAAAGTTCTACAATCACAGCATCTGAGACTATGATTTGTCATCCCCTCACCATAAACTGGCCATTATGTAAATTCTGCAGGAATTCTATGGCGATTGTTTTGTTAGGTTGCTGAAATCATGTGAAATATGCTACCCACCCAGCTCAAACTAGCATTTCTCTGGCGACATCAGAAACAACCAGTATCAGTGGCTCCCTGTGCACTATTCTTCCTCCATATTGCTTGAATTATACACACTGTAAGTTAGCATAGGTAATAAAACAATAGATAGAGCCAGCGATGGAACAACAAGTTGTTATGATCGTTATATCAGATGATATTTTTTAGCACAAATACCATCAAAGACTTACTATTATGGAATGCCATATAGTTCAACATAACCAAATAAAGGACTGACCTGCATGCATAAGTACTTTGGGAGTCACCATCACCCCCCTTTGAAATGATAGGTCACCTTCAACCGAGTGAATGAACGAAAATCATGCTGGTGGTAACATACAAGGATGATGGGAGTGGTAAGTTACGCCTATTTATGAAAGGATCGCAAGAGATAGTGGAGCGTTGAAATCAATGCATATCTAATATCAATTAGTGAGGAGATGCTATGAGGTGATTTTGAAAAGGGAAAAAAAGGACATCTGGCATAGAAAAAAAGATACGTTACCATGATCATTCCAGTTAAAGCTTATTATGATTCATTTTTTAGAAGATATCCATGCATAAGGGTTCAACACAAATTGGGAACGTCATCGCTCTATAGTAAAGATACCAAATAAGGAAATGGACTTATTATAACTACTGATGTTGGAAATACGACTTCAATGCCATCAACAGAGCTTCTATTTCCTGCAGGCATATATAGCCTCAACAAAGTTGCTTTCTAAAGTTTTGGAACCATGGTCGTTTATGTATAATAGGGAAAGTGCATTATGATATCAGAGTGGAGACTAATGTCTTGGCTTGGTGACCAGATGAACACATTGCCATTCACTAGGAAGGAGCAAAAGGTGGGTAGGCTGGCTCGTGATGAGACCTCCTATTCGAAGGAATTTTTTATTTCTTGATTCATCCATTGAATCATATCCCTAGTGTGGTGGCCATAGTGAGAATTCCACTTTGTTGCTTCCTTATGATCATGGTAGGTTAGATCATGATCAGACACCCTATCCTCCATCTTTAACAAAATCATACAATTGTTAGTAAACATGTGTGTGTGTGTGTGTGTGTGTGTGTGTGTGTGTGTGTGTGTGTGTGTGTGTGTGTGTGTGTGTGTGTGTGTGTGTGTGTGTGTGTGTGTGTGTGTGTGTGTGTATATATATATATATATTAGAACAACACTTCCTATTTATACATAGAGGTTGACTCAACACTCCTTAGGAGTAGGAATAGCAGAAGAAGTCTAAACATATCAAATAGAACAAAGTATGCCCATAACCTTATTTGATGATAATGAACAGAGAGAGTTATAGCGTTTAGGGAAGAATGAACAAGGTACAAGTAATCAATCTCTTTGATTTATAATGGAAATGAGGACAATGAAGTGATATAGATGGTTGTGTCCTTTCTTTTTCGATCAATACAAAGCAATCACGTTTAAAGATGATAATATTCAATACTTGCTTGTTACAGTAATCCTCAAGTTTGTATCCTTTAATATATATTTGTACCATTGTGCCTGATAGAGGATCATAACAAGTAAAATGATATTCACAAAGTGTTTATTTCCTGAAGAAAACCTCACACAAAGAGTGTTGTTACTTGTACGAAACAACAAGAAAAGACAGAGAAAGGTGTTGCTCCTTAAAGGGAACAACAGTTGTTCCCTGTAAGGAATAGGGGAAAAAAATACACGCGGATGGTGTTTTTCCATGTCAGTAACAACAAGAGGATATATACATTACAATGATGTTCCTTATAGGGAACAATAATTGTTCCTTAGAAGGAATAGCAACAAGAAAAATTGCACACCGAAAGCGTTGTTCTTTAGAGGGAACAACAGTTGTTTCTTAGAGGGAATAGTAGTTTTTCCTTATAAGGAAAAACGAAAAGAGAAATAATTGGATGCAAAATTGGTGTTCCTTAGAGGGAACAATAGTTGTTCGTTAAAAGGAACGACAGTTGTTCCTTACATGGATCAAATGAAAAATAGATGCAAACGAAACTATTGTTTCTTAGAGGGAACAATGGCTATTCCTCATAGGGAACATCAATTGTTCCTTAAAGG
Organism: Pinus taeda; assembly: GCA_000404065.3. Lineage (NCBI taxonomy): Eukaryota > Viridiplantae > Streptophyta > Pinopsida > Pinales > Pinaceae > Pinus > Pinus taeda. The sequence continues at coordinate 87,693 of APFE031507022.1, read as the reverse complement.
GAACAACAACTCTTCCATTAAGGGAATAGTGAGAAAACAAGTCGAAACGAAATTGTTGTTCCTTAGAGGGAACAATAGTTGTTCCTTAGAGGGAACAACAATTGTTCCTTAGATGGAACAACAAAAATAATACACAAGAAATTGTTGTTCCTTAAAGGGAACAACATTTGTTCCTTAGATGGAGCAATGAGAAAAAAAATATGTAAGGGATTACTGTTCCTTAGAGGGAACAACAACTGTTCCTTAAAGGGAACAACAAGCAAACAAATACATGTGAAACTGTTGTTCCTTAAAGGGAACAACAAAAAGCAAAATATACAGGGGGTTGTTGTTCGTTAGAGGGAACAACACTTATTCCTCAGAGGTAACAACAACTATTCCTTAAAGGGAACAACATGAAAAAAATAAACAAAGAACTATTGTTCCTTAGAGGGAGTGACAACTATTCCATAGAGGGAACAACAACTATTCCTTAAAGGGAACATCACGAAAATCTGTACACAAAATTGTTGTTCCTTAGAGGGAACGACAACTATTCTTTGTAGGGAACAACAATTGTTCCTTAAAGGGAACACCAATTGTTCCTTAAAGGGAACAACATAAAGAAAGTACATAATATCATTGTTGTTCTTTAGAAGGGACAACAATTGTTCCTTAAAGGGAACAACAACTATTCCTTAGAGGGAACGACAAAGGAAAAGTAGAAAAAAAAATTATATACATTTTATACAAGAAAATTCAATCAAATACAAAGAAAATTTATGTACAAATTTAAAAAACAAATGAATTATTCACTGGATTGATGCTAAGGATGGGTTACCCTCCTCAGTAAGAAATTTTATGGTGGAATCTTCCCGTAATTGTTGGCAAAAGGACTCCCTAGTAAGTGGTTTGTGATAGAGTCGTACTCTATGTCCATTCGCTTTAAAAGAGTAGCTAGAGCCATCGATGGTCACTAATGTGAGGGTGCCATTATCATGCACCTTTTGTATGTCATAAGGTCCTAGCGATCTAGTTTAGAGTTTTCCCAGGAAATCCTGGAACCTAGAATGATACAAGAGTTCACAACCTCCTTCGTGGAAGATCTTCTTTTTTATAAGGGCATCATGCCATTTCACTCTTTCTTGTTGGATCAATGTAGTGTGCTGAAGAGATGACAACCAGATTTCATCCAATTCATTGATTTGATGTACCCTATTAATTTGTGCTTCATTTAAGTCAAAGCCTACCTCTTCAACTATCTTCAATGTCTGGATTTCAAATTCAATTGGGAAGATGGTTTCTTTGCCAAACACTAGTTGATATGGGGAATATCCCGTGTTATTTCTCCATGTCGTGCGGTATGCCCGCAAGGCTTCGGGCAATCGAGTAGCCCAGTCACATCTATGTGATGCAACTGTCTTTGTCAGTATTGCCTTGATTACCTTATTGGTGCTTTCTACCTGGCCATTTCCCTATGGGTGGTATGGAGTCGTAATTATGTGCATGATATGATGGTTCTTTAATGTTGCAGTGATCTTATGCCTAAGAATTGTGGTCCTCCATTAGTAATTACATCTCTAAGAAAGCCATATCGCACGAATAGTTGGAAAATAAAGTGGATTACCAAGTCCTCTATTTCCCTTGGTAGTGCCTCTACCTCCACCCATTTAGTGAGATACTCTATTGTAACTAATATATATGTATTTTGATTAGATGATGGGTTTATTGGACCAAGGAAATCTAACGCCCATCACTCAGAAGGTTCAATGACTATCTGCGGTGCATGGGCATCTCACCAGACTGCCCAGGGAGTCACATTCTTTGGCAACTATCACATGCCTGGACAAACTTCTTGGCATCTTTAAAAATGGTCAGCCAATAATAGCCCATCTGTAATACCTTGTGACCAGTCTGGCGATCTACAAAATGTCTACCACAAGGCCCGTCATGGCAAGCTTTCGGGATGTCGAAGATCTCATCTTCCTTGATGCATCTTCTAATGTGCATATCAGCCCCTACATGAAATAAATAGCCTCTGATCCAAGAGAATCGTGTGTTGTGTTGTACTATTTCTTTTCTTTCATTAGGCATCAGTTGCTTGGGTGACTTGCCCACTGCCAAGTAGTTTATGAGATCCACATACCATGGTCTTCTCATAGTTACAACAAATAAATGTTCATCGGGAAACTGGTCTTCTACTATTGCAGAGTCATTTGTCTTTGGCATTCATGAAAATAAATGTGCTATTGCATTTTCTTTTCCTGGTTGATCTTTGATAGTGATATCGAATTGCTACAAAAGAATCAACCATCTTGTCACTCTTCCATTTGTAACAGGTTTATTAGCTCAATATTTAACAACAAAGTGATCAGTGTATAAAACTACAAGATATCTGGTTACATAATGTTTGAATTTATTGATAGCATAGATTACAGCCAAAAATTATTTTTCAGTAATGGTATAATTTAATTCACTAGGAGATAGATTTTTGCTGATATCGTATATTGCATATGGCTTTTTATCTTCCTCCTGGCCGAGAACTACTCCAATGGTTGTGTCTGAAGTGTCAGATGAAATCTGGAATTGCAAATCCCAGGTTGGGCCCCTTAATGTTGGGGCTATTGATACAAGCCATTTTAAATCTTCAAAAGCACTACCACATTTATGAGTCCAAATGAAATCAATATTTCCTATTAATGCATATAGTGGTGCAGCAATTCAAGAAAAAATATTTATAAATCTTCCATAATAGCCAGAAAATCCCAAGAAACTGCGTACCTCAGTTTGTGTGGAAGGGGTAGGTAGTAAACAAATCATCTAATCTTTTGTTGGATCTACCTAGATTCCAGCTCTTGAGATATAGTGACCCAAGATGAGGCCCTCGGTCATCATCACGTGACATTTTTCATGGCTTAAACAGAGTTTGGTGGCAATGGATCTTTGCAAAACTTTCTCTAATGTTTGTAACACTGGCTCAAAGTCATCTCCGTAAGGTGTAAAGTCATCCATGCACACCTCGAGCCCTTCATTTATCAGATTTGAAAAAATGTTGAGTATATCCCTCTGAAATGTGGCAAGTGCATTATGCAAGATAAAAGGTAAAACCATGTAAGTGAATGTTCCCCAAGGGCAGGTAAAGGTAGTCTTATCCTAGTCTTCAGGGGCAATCTAAATTTGATTGTATCTGCTAAAGCCATCTAGGAAAGAAAACATTTTTTTTCCGACGAATGTGTCTAAGACCTGGTTAATGAACAGAAGGGGAAAATGGTCTTTTTGGGTTGCTTTATTAATCTCTCTATATTCAACACATATACACCACTTTCCATTCTTTTTCGACACCACTACTAATGGAGAGACCCATTTACTATTAGATATGTGGTAGATGAAGTTTACATCTAACAATTTTTGTAGTTTAGCTTTAACAATATCTTTAAGATGAGGATTTAACCTTCGTTGAGGTTGTCGAATGGGCCTGGCATCTTTCTCTGTACAAATGTGGTGCATGTATAATTGGGGATCAATCCCTTTCATGTTTGTAAAATCCCATGCAAAGGCCTCTTTATATTTTCTCAGGAGTTGAACAAGCTTCTGCTCTTGGTCGACAGTCGGATTTTTGTTAATGTTCAAAGTTTGTCTTAGCTCAATTTCTATCATTTTACTATTATAAATAGAAGTTGTTGGTATTGATTGATCATTAATCTCTTTTAAGGGATCTTCTTCTATTTTGTTATTGAGGGATGCTTTGATCACGTGACATTTTAGATGGGATACGACATCTAGTTGGTTAATGTAAGTGTTAATGATATCATCTTCTGTTTGATCCTTAAATTCGAGAGGATCTTCTATGGTTAGCGGTGATCTAATTTTTTCAATTAAATATGATACAGGTTGCTTTCTAGTTTTGATTATTGTTAGACTTAGCTAAGATGGAGTATATAAGGCTAAATTCTTCACATTCCTTCCTCTTGCTATAGTCATGCTGCCTGTTCAACAGCTTATGTAAGCATCCGCAATTGCTAGACAATGTCTAGCTAGAATTAGGGGATGTCCATCGAGTCGGTTTCTAGGATTAATGATCAGAAAGTCTGTAGGGTATTCCCAGGAGTCTACTGACACCATTACATCATGTAATGTGCCTTCTGGTTTGACTATTGATCGGTCAGCCAGTTCCAACAAGGTCGTGGTTGGGTCCAACGATGTAATGCCAATCTTTTGACAGGTTGTGGTTATAAGAATATTGATTGTTGCTCCTAAATTGACTAATGCATTGGGGAAGGAACATCCATTTATTTGCATAGTGACTAGGATTTCTTGGGTCCTCATATTTTACAGGTGTTTCTTTGCCTGAGAGTAAATCAGATAAGGTACCGACTACATGGACAGTTGGGGTTGTTTTTATTTTCCTCTTTCATTTTTTCATAAACAATTTCTTAGTAGTTTTTGCATAAATCAGAATGTCTTGAATAACCTAGAGGAGCAGTATTTTTACACACAAATGTTTCAATTCTCCTAGAAGACCAAAATCAGGGTATTCTATTTGGCGGGGTATGATTAATCTTTCTGGGAATGGTGGAGAAGAGGTGATCATTTGATCATGAGTTTTCTGTTTAACCATGTTATCCACTTTGGTGATTGTTCTACAGGTAACTGATCTTCAATTTGTTTATTTTTATCCCCCTCTGATTCTATTATCTACCTAATTCTTAATTGAAGCTCATTGCACTCCCTTAACTTGGTTTGTGGTGGTGGTCCTTCAATAATTTGCACAGATTGAAGCAGTCTATTTTCGGGGTTCGTGTTCGGTCGGGATGGGAGCTGCACTCGTAGGTTGGTCTAAGGGTTCATTACAATGTGTAGGGTGCTGGTAGTGTGGGTTGAGGTTAGGGGATTGTTACTTCTAGTTGATTTGTATGTCTTTTCTTGCCTGACTACAAGTTCTGGTTCTGTGAAGTCGAGGGTGGCCATTGGGATTAATATGCATTATTTTGCCAAAACGGTGGGAACTAAGAGGAATTTGGCCAATTGTTATTTTGATTTGAATTTTTGGGCCAAGTTGACATAGGGAATGGTTGTTGTGACTAATTGGAGAAAGGTGGTTGATTCTGCCACATGGCTCCTAGGTATTGTTGTGAATTATATTGTGAAGTTTGAAAGAAAGAAGATGGATTATTCGATGTACCTGCTTGTTGTGGTTGCCATTGGTGACGTTGATTTAGCAGGTAGACTAATTATGCTTCTTTCTCCACCTCCTTATAGCTTGCATTTATCCCTGGGAGTGATGGGCAGCTTTCTGTAGCGTGTTCTTTCATATATATGGCATAAGTTTGCACCATATCTATTAGGCATTCTTTATGACTATGCTTCTTCCTACATCTAGGACAGAATATCACCAAGTTTTGTTCTGCTTCTACCTACCTTTGTTTGGCTTGCATAATGTCCAATTGCATTGTCAATGTTCCCAAAATATCTATTTTGAAATCCTCTAGCAGGTTGCCAATTTTTGCACGAGTTATACCTCCACCAGAGATTTTTTTGTCCCTAGTGGTCATGTTTCGTTCTGTTGGTTTCAATCTCATATTACCTATTGAGGACCTGATACATAATTTAATAGTGTCAACATATTCTTCTTGATATATATCACTTTGCCCATAATATTTAATGTTTCTATCCATTGTTCTTTCATCCCTTTAATCAGTGTAGTTTTTAGCACATTATCAGATAAAGGCAGAGTTGCATAGGGAGACCATTGGAGGTCCTATTGAAATCGTTACACATATTCTTCTAATGTTTCACTGGGCCTTGCTACCATTTGGAATATTTCATATTTCAATTCCCTAGATCTGCAATAGTCCTGATATTTTTTTAGGAAAACCATTTTCATTTGTTCCCAATCATTTATTGTGCCTCCACCTAATCCTATAAACCAACACAAGGCTACTCCTTTCAGTGTGGAAGGAAATAGTTTTAGTTTTTGGGGGTCGGTGGTATAATCGTAACCGTGACATAATACATCAAATTCATACAGAAATGCATCTAGCTCCTCTAATGTTAATCCATGAAAGATAAGAATATTTTGGAGAGGGATAGCTTTCATGGGTTCGTTGATTGTTGTGTCAACGATGGTATATTGCAATGTAGAGGTCTGAGGTGTTTGTGGGTTGTTAGCCATTTGATGAAGTATGTGCCAATACCCTTCTGGGATCTCTAGAGAGTTATTCCTATGATGATTATAAGGGTTGGGAATGATCTTAACAACACTCCCTCGATCTGGGATACTAGGTGTTCCTTGTTGAATTACTACTTGAGGGGATCTTGGTTCCTTTGTTTCCCCTATTTCTCCTCCTCCTTCACGAATATTACAAAAATTCCCCTCTTGTGGGGAAATTGGCACAAACTTTCAGTCTCTGGAAAACTCTACTCAGTTCCCACTGTTTTTTTGTGGACCTCAGTGTAGGCTAAAGATGGTGAGCCTATGGCCTGAAGGGAGCCAGCAGGTTGTCTGGAAGCAACGTTTCGACGACCTACTAATGGCTGATGTTCAGCTTTCTTTTAGATGTCATTTATGAACGTTGATCATCAAAGGGTCACCGGTCCCTTAGATCTGTCTGGTTTGGGTATTGGAATTGGATTGTTTTTGGGTTTTTTCTTCTTAGTCATTCACGCAAATAATTCAAATGTTTATCTCTACCCTAAGTTCCTAACAATTCTACTGGAAAGTTGGTGGGGGATTAGGAATTTCACGTGCTCCATACGCAGGTTCTCACCTTTCATTTTTAATACCCAGTTCTCTCCCAATAGATAAGCAGCAAATACCTAGTTCAGATTTATGTAATTGTGCTGAAAAGTGGGTAGAAGAGCAAGCACTTTACTTTCTCGTTACGTAGGTTCTTACCTTCTATTTTCAAAACCGAATTCTTCTTCAACAACAATCATCAGGTGTACATTACTCCTTGGAAATGGCTACACTCTCCCCGTCAACGACAACAAAATTTTGTCTAATTAAAGGTGCCTTTTGAACTACTAATTATCCTCACATTAATTATCAATCTAGGCAAGTCTTTCTATTTCAAGAGTGTACACAATATGTGGCGGCTATTTAATTCAGAGAGTAATGCTTATAAATTGCAGTATAGATATTTTAAATACATGAGTAAATGGATGCAGCAATTAAATTCTAATTGCAATTAAAAGAAAACTCAATCGTTTAATGAAATCAAATCCTACAACAATTCAAGTAACAACAATATGCAATTCAAGTGACATCAGTATTATTTAGGAGTACAACAGTGATAACTCTTCTCTTAGAAACTGATTGAATTTAAATAAAATGCACTACTATGTAAAACAACGATGATATCAATCTGAGAGCCTAATAGAAGTAGTTAATACTCATTACAGTTGATTACATCGAGCAGGATATTTATCTAGGAAACTCAATCTGAAGTGAAAAGAAACTAATTAAACAATAATGTTGTAAATTATATAAAGCAGATCTATTCTATCAATGCAGAGAGATAAGGAACAACAATGAAATAAAATAGCAGAAAGCAATAATACTATCAAACTGTCACACTTGCAATAATTGAAAATATATGACACAGGTGAAGCAGTGAATTCCACTGGAAGTGGGCCCTCAAGATCTCTTGATCCTTAGGGGTTCGTGCAAATTTCTAACTTTAGACATCTTTCACTTCTCACGCTGATCCTTCTAATTTGTTTTGGCCTTATCTGCAACTATCGCGCTCCTTCCTTAGCTTGTTGCTTTCTCGTTGTTCCTTAGTTTGGGAATAGTAGTTGTCCCTTTATATACTTTCCTGCATAAAGAAGGATAATAATTAGCCAAAGCATAACTGCAAATAATTTCTATATTTCTTACCATAATTTCTTAATAGATTAGTGCATTGAGATATAGAAAGGATCAGAATAAAGGAAAAGGATAATAAGTTAATAGTAAATGCATACCTTTTCCATGACCCAACAATAACATAATAATCAAGTTATCTAATGTAAAACAACAATAACAATGCATACAACTACAAGTTACTATGATTCTTGACTATCTGACACATGTGCATATAACTACACTAATCAACTAACTTATATCATGAATGTAATAATAACATTAAAAGACATGTACATAAACCTAATTCATATAATAATCCTTAACTTACATACCTTCATGCCAACATACAATACCTATCTAACAATTTTCTCTTAACCCAAAGTCTAATGCTGCGACGTCATTATGATTATCTGCATCTCCTGCTCTATCTCAGCCAACACATTAGCATCATAGCATACCAATATCACCCTGGTAACGTGAATTTCATACCATGAATTCAAAAGGCATGTTTGACCTACTATTCAGGCATAACTATAACCAATACCATATGTGAGTGACAATTGCATATAGACATATAACACATGATTACCAAACCATATTCACATCATTCTAGCTAGAGTATAGTCATCCATGCATGACCATATCAACCACAAAAACCATTACCTCATGTGTGACAACAACCATTACTCCATTGTACACATTTCCACATACAAACATCAACATGCATAAGCAATGTCTAATCAACTACACATATGCATAGATGCATATAGTCAAGCATAAGTGATCAAGTCTTGTAATCAACCTATAAGACTAATACATGTAATCAAACATACAAGAATGCAACCTAACATACAATGGTGTAATAAAGAAACATGTAACAACATGTAAGCAACATATAACAATATGTAACTAGTCATATAATCATGATGACGCAATTCACAAAATGAACATCAAGTTCCTCATGACAACCTTACTACACTCATGATTCATCAATATGCAATGGAACAAGCACATGGAATGTGAGTGTAAGAGACGCACATGAAACTAACATGCATGGAGGAACAACAAATTCACCGAAGGAGAGCACAACCACACTTTGATACCATTCTGTAACACACCCTCCTCCCTTGTCCACCAAAGAAACCAACTAGCAAACATGTGATATGAGATGCCACTATAAGGGATTCAATATCCTTGGTAACAGTAGGGAAATGTAATTGATGGAACACATCAAAAGAACCCATCCACATCAAAAAAAACACCCCAAGGAGACATGTCAGCCACTTAGACATCCCGCCACTTTTCTAGCCCATGATCTCGTACTCTACCTAGAACTTGCTACAACCTTCATAATCCATGAAAGACATGATAACAATGTTGATAAATAAAAAATAAACCTCATGACGAGGCATTAGCATACCCAATTGGGAATGAAATTTTGTCAAACACTTGGTATTAATGCAACTTAGAACTCTAGGATACAAGACAAAGCATAAATCAATGAAAAAACTTATCAAACATAACTAGAAGGATCATGTCCTTCTCCATTGAACTAATACATCATCAGTTAGATATTTCATCCATCGATTTAAAAATTACAAGTAAATACATGAAATAACCATGACATCAACTCGTCATTTAACCATGCTTATAACCAACATAAAACCATATAGACATTAGAGATATGAAAACCATTAAATCCACATATAAATCAGTTCAAAAGTAAGAGGACTTAGCTTTTCCTCATCATAGCAAAATCCAATGAGGTTCGGGACTTCCACATATCACCCGACTATAGACATGGATAAACAAAATCTCTCTTTCAGCCAATCATCCCCGTGCCATATTCGAAGAATGAATGTGGGATCTCATAGAACAACCAAGGGAATCTAGAAGTTAAACCACCTCCACCCTCACCAAACTGTAATCACACCAAAACCGGTTCTCCAATCACAACCAAACAGAACTTGGAATTCCATGTGGAATCCATCACTATCCTTGAGGAATTTTCCATCTCATTGTATATCAGGGTTTACCATAACCTAATCTTGGATCAGTAGACCCTACACCAGGACCAGTGTATTAGGCTTTACCACAATCCAAACCTCAATCACTGGGCCATAAAATAAGACTTATCCCTCAAGATTTACCATGTATCCCACCAAAATCGGTCAAGTGATTCCTAGGAATTTGGGAATGAGCCTTGAGAACACATCTGCCCCAAATTTTTAAATCCATCTGACAAACCAAAGCTCAACATCAAGGTAAACATCCCAACATACCATGGCATCCGAAAAAAGAAAAGGCTACACTGAAAACCACTATCATAACTTGACAAAACCATGCCACTGACAATAAGAGAGTCATGCACCAACAAGTAAAGCCATGCATGCCCAAACCAACTCGGAAGTCACACATGTAAAAGCTTACCTACAAGTATTCTTGCCAACGTTGCTTGATATTGCTTTCCTTTCCTTGACCATTTCTTGCCTTCCTTTCCTTTTGATTTCTTTTCCTTCCTTGATCCAAAGTTAGGGTTATCCAAGAAAACTCTGTGACGAAGAGTGAGAGAGAGAGAGAGAGAATAAAGATAGAGCTCCAAACTTGAACTAACCAAGAGCTTACGCTGACTAAGAGCCTCGCTAACCAAGCTTGCCAACTAATCCTCATAAGCCTTTTTATTAATAAGGCATATACTCTTTTCATTTTCCATTATTCTCTGTCAATTTCCTCCTCACATGCAACTTGTGACCTTTCACCTTACTTTTCTCCTAATTTCCCTTATTTTCATAAATAAATGTGCCAAAAATGTCCTTTTGCCTTTTAGTTCCTTTTCCTTATCACTTGTCAATTTCCTTATGCAAAACACACATCAAGTGATGCCCACTATGAGATATTTTCCTAACACTCAGCTTGGAATAAGTGTCCTTACCTGTGGTCTTATTTTGCCATTATTTACCTTGTTACATGCAATTTTCACCAGGATTATTACATCATGATTTTGCTAAGCTAGAGTTTGGAGATGTAGGTATTGCAACAATTTTGTGATCAATTTAGTCATATTTATTTCATTTATTAAATATATGTATATAGTATCTTACCTTCCAAAATTGCGTGATTGCAATTTCAATTTTTCATCTTGCATTATCTTATGATTAAGTAAATTTCAAGATTTCTTATTCATGTTGGTTTGATATAACATAGAATTTAAATTATTAAGTGATCTAATATGTAATTTTAATATAATCAACATATATTCTATTATATAAATTATTGTAAAAAATGATTTTTAGATCTAGTACATGCTTGGAGAAGTATGCCCTTTAAATTAATTATGCTTGGAGATTAGTACACCATGAATCTTTAAATTTTAGAACTACACACACGTAATTTCAAACACGAAACGTAACACTTTGAATAAAATAAACAAATAGTTCAATGGGTGTAGCCCCATGCATTAAATAATATTAGTCACATGTAACTATATTAAAAAAATATTGATATGCATCATATATCCATTGAAAGTAATAGCATAAAAATCCACATACCTAAATATAGTTTATATAACGGTGAAAACATCATTCTACCTCTCTTATAGTAACTTGATTCCATTCATGTAAGTGATCTAGATAATCTCTATTGCTAATAGATTCCACCAACCTCTTGTGGTCAGAATGAAGTAGGAAGTGTTGTACCTCGTGTGAGCTCCTTCAAGAAAGAGCTTGTAGTTGCATGTTTGTACCAATGATTAACTATGTAGAGTGATATTCCATTGCACTTTCTCTATAATCCATGACCACATAACTATTGTTATTTCTTGGATTTCCATCTAGTGTAAGATATTCTTTCTTAACAAGCATCTATCCAATTGGAAGAGAAATGGCTTCATCAACATTTAATGATGTAGTGAGTTTCCTTCCAAACAATTTTCCAACTTTCCAAGTATCAAGTATATTTTACTTAATTATATAATCAAGTAAAATATTTAGTATCAACTATATCTTATTTATGTATATAAATAAGTGCAATTATATTAAAAACATATATTTATATTAGTTGTGTTTTATAAAGTGTAGAGATATAAAATTTCTTAAGATATAAATCTCATTTTGAGTGGAAATTTGAGAAAATATTTGTGCGGGGATAAATTTGATTCAACTTAAATTTTGTTATAACCAAAATTAAGATAGTTCTTTACCAATTTTTCACACATGCAAGCATATATGCTCTAGGGTAAAAATTAGTGAACTCGGAGAAAGTCATATAAAAGTCACATGCATTTTCCCCTTGAAATCTAGAATCCTCAAGGAGTCTTCTATGTGCTTATCATTATCATAGTCATTTTTAGATTGTTTGTTATTGGTAGAAAGTATGCTAGTTTGAAAAATATCCTGCATTTTAGTCCTCCTTTAGTAATTAATCAAGCTATATGAAATTTTTTCTTATGAATGAAGAGATCCATTTATCTAACAAATAAAACAAGAATAATTAATATAGATATATAAATAATTCATAAACATTAAACTAGCTTAACCATATAAATTAAACACCCATACACATCAAAATTATTTTGTGACATATTTCACATTATTAAAATTGAGAAAAGTAATAACTAGTAATTGATCCTAAAGGTGCAAAGATATCACAAAGGAATAGGAGATTTGGGAATATCATCTTCTTCTAGTGGCTACAAGCACCCTCCAAAAATTTTCCTTCGCTTTGTTTTGGAGCCTCCCTCCTTGAAATCATCACAATTATTTAGCACTTATCAGGTACTTGTGTTTATTAGAGTTCATCTATTGTTTCATAGCTTGTTTTCAACTCACTTGTCCTTTCAGTCAACCACAAGCACACCTAACACTTGGTTCATATCTGTTCAATTCGGTTGTCGGGAAAAACTGCAGAAATCTAGAGGACAACTTGTCTTTCCCTCTAGAAATGCATAGACTAGTCCAACAGCTACCCTGCACTTAGAAATTTCACAAAGAAGGCTAGACAACCTTGCTCTAGAAATTGTGTAGAGAAGGCCAGCTAACACTACTTTGGAAAATTGGGTATTTTCAAGAAGTTGTGCTGCCATCCAGAATTGTGCAAGAACTGGTGTTACCAGGAATAGTGTCCACTCGGAGTTGCTATTCCCACTAAGACTGGTAGCTATCTTAGAAACAAACAAGCTAAAACTACTTTCGCTTTCCTTTATGAAAAATAGATAAGAGCGAAACAAAGGACACCAACCTTAGTCTTGCACTTGGTTCCTTGGCTGGTTCCTCTCCTTCCTGATAGGTCTTTGCCACTTCTTCTTCGTTTTCCCAGCTTCAAAGAGCACATGTGGAATCAAAGCAGCATAATACTATCGAAGAACACAGATCTATATTCGTAAACAACACAGGACCAGACATGTATTGACCACACAAATGCATATACAATCAAACATACAAGAATGTGGAGGAAAACTTGAATAGATTTATTAATATCAAGAATAGCAAGAGGATTACAACCAATTATTCGACCCAGCATCATCCTCCAGC
>APFE031507022.1:49566-73670 GCA_000404065.3 Pinus taeda | reverse complement strand
ACCATACAAATGCATATATAGGTAAACATACAAGAATATGGAGGAAAACTTGAATAGCTTTATTAATATCAAGAATAGCAAGAGGATTACAACCAATTGTTCTAAACCAGCATCATCCTCCAGCAAGAAAGCCCTTCTTGACCTCAAGTAAAGTTTAGATCACCCAACGCTATGATGTTACACCAGAAAACCAACAACACTTCCCTACAAGATACAATATTCCCGCCTCTAGATCTCTGTGATGATGGATCCATATATAGATGATTGTAGGGGAGTGATTCAGCTTTTGGGATTTTGATTAGTGTCCTCTCTCTGATAGTTCTTGATTCCACTTGGATATTGATGATCTCTTACTCATCCCTGGGCGAAATCAGAGAGGCAAGTGTCGGAGGGGAAGTTTCTGGAAGATTCTATGATCCTCCACCTCGAAAATTGTCTCTGCCATTTGTCCATTCTCTCCCATCGCACCCCACAGAGGGGCCATCTAGTACGCATCACACCTTTTACACTGGGAAGGTAGTATGCATCGCACCCTCTACACTGGGCATTCTGTATGGTCTAGTTTTGACCAGTTCTGAGCAGTTTTCTGTGGAGAACTTCTGGGAGATGATGTAATCAGCTGAACTTGTTCTTTTAGGGAGTGAAGCAACACTTTTAGGGACTTAGGAGCCCTTAGTTTATTTACATTTATGATTGGGGTTGCAGTGCCCAAAAATGTCTATAATAGTTGCACCCTAAAGCATGAGGTTGTTAATCTTTTGATGTCGGGTGAAATGCTTTATCATGAGGATCCAAACTTTTTTTGAGCTGGGAGGTGACCTGTAACAAGATACAATACAATACATTATCTTCATAATATTTTTCATGATCTAGCTGAGGTGGGAATTCCCATGCTCATCTTTATAAATTCATTTTCATGTACATAGGACAGATAACCATTTGTGTCACAGACTGATGATTCGAACAGAGTCATCATCCTTTGATTTGGATGATCATCTGTTCGTCAATGATGTGCATTTGATGTCTTTATATTCCTGAATATATCGCAGACCGGATGGATGAAACTAGATCCGGGGTCATCAAAACTCGTTCAATCTTCACTCGGAGTACAAGTTGATCCATGTGAAAGATGTTTTGGAGTCGAACATGGAAAGACATTGCCTGATTACCAGCCAATGATGTAAGTTGTTAACAGGCAGGAGAGGGATCACCAATAATGACAATGATCCTCAAGGTACTACAGTACAATTCACGTGGTGTGAAAAAAGGACTTGGCGTCGAACACCATGCAAAATCTTCTAGTCAAAGGCCATTGATGTAAAACTTGTCACCGAAAGTGAGAAACTTGCCATTGAGGCATGCAAGCTTCAAAGTACTAAAAAGGGTTGTTCCTAGGTCAACTTCTTCGATAATGAGCTGATGTCGACAAGAAATGACCCGTCATAGGAGGGCCTTAATGAATCCCACATCTACGACACGAAACGGAGAAAATGATTTTGGAGGTGAAAATGATCTAATGATACAGGGTTTAGGGTGGCGGTGATGAATGAATGGAGCATGAATGTATTACAGTGGATGAGACTCTTGAACATACCGGTGACACTTGACAATGGATTGGTAGCGTTAACGCCAAAGATGGATGGTGTGATGGACCAATGGTATTATGACCGATGAACGGAATAACCCAACTCAACTCAGACAGAGTGAAAGTGTCATGTTCAAGAGCGAGTTGCTACCAATAATCTTTTTTCAAGTTTTCTTCCCAATTTTCCCCAGTCATTGCTGACCAGTACCTCTTTATTTTTTTCAAGCTTGAGGAGGATAACATATGCTTGGTCTATAATCCACCCTTCGGGCGAACCTGTCGCTATGTTTTAACGAGCCTAGTGACAGTGGAACTCATTCTCGTCCATTTGGACAAGTTTGTCGCTATTGGTTTTAACGAGTTTAACGAAAATGATAACTCGGTCCTTTTTCATTTTTAAAGAGTCTGAAAAAGAGATGGAAAGGAAACTCCAATGGTTCTTTTTCGTAATATAATCCCTTATGTCCGAAAAAGCGTAAAATAATACGAAAGGGATGAATTTTCGATAATTTTAATGAGCCAAATAAGACAAGCACATGATCCTTTTGTGTAATAATCCCTCAAGTCCAAAAAGATTAAAATCTAGAGGAGGGATAGCACTTATGATGACTTTAATGAGCCGGAGAGGCTAATCGCTCAGCAATCCTTTCATATTTTACGAGTTAGTTGAAACGAGCTTAAAGGAGACTCGTTTTTTGAGGAACGAGTGATGATTTCGGGTAGCAGCTGATTCCAGGTAAGGTTTGGAATTTCCCAATCATAGCAGTGTCAGAAGGATGGCTAATAGAATCACTCTTCGCAGATGTTCTACAAAAGGCTAAACAATCAAATGGAGGCGTATGATCGGCTAAAATAGAGTAGAGGTGATGATGAGAACATGACCAAGGCTCAAAAGCTGATGACAATGCATTCACAATGGTTATTTACTATAGATCAGTTCATTTTTTAATGAGCTTAAACTCTGGGGGAAACATTTGCTCATTGCTTATGTTTAAGTTTTAACGAGCTTGAACTCCGTGAAAAAACTGCTCGTTCCAGTCATATAATAAGAATATCTCATCTCAGATGCCATTTTTTATGGAGCTTGCACCTTTTAAAGCTTTGCCCCATATCCTTTCTTTATGCAAGTTAGGAAACCACCAATAAATGGTCGCTCTTTGCTTGCATGCAAAAAGTTTTGCATGCCCCCAGGTATAATGAAAAAATTCCAGGTTACCATATAGAAGTTCCTGCTTTTGCAAGATAGTTTCCATCCACACTGTAGATAGAAACACTTCCTAGCTTAGTCCATCTGGACTAGGGTGGTTCTAAATCCCAACCTCCTAACCTTGATGAGGGAATATTATTCTAGTCTAACTACCATTTCCTATAAGGATTGGTGTCAGACCAGTCATTTTCCTCCACCGAAACCTACTTTATACCTAGAGTTTCCCTGCCGAAGCAGGCAAGGGTGCATGCCCCCTGGGTTTCAGTCATACCCTCCTGAATCACTCGCGCTCATCAAGTGGACGGACTAGAGATTGATGAGACATTCCATGCGTCAAAAGACCATTTAGGGATGGTATTTGACTATTTTCTATGTGTTAGCCGGGGAATGACAGCTGGTCTACGAGCTTGACCACTCTGCCTTCATGTGGAAAACACATTACTCTAAAGAGTGAGGAGACGATGGCTCCCATGCAATAAATATAGTCATGCCCAAGGAGTAGATTATAATCTAGGGGTCCTTAGACTACCATCACATTCATGTGAATGGTTTTCCTTCTCAACGTAATGGGCACATTAGTAAGGATCTCTAACGGTCGACTGATTCCTTTATCAAGGCCTGTCGGATTTCTCATTTCAGGTAGAAGCGTGGCGAACCAAGAACTTTCCAAGCAGTTGAGGAAAGGATACTCACAGAAGCCCCTTCATCTATGATGGTACTAGCCATGACCATTCTGTAAGATTGTATAATGATTTGGAAAGGTACACTAGCCGGTAAACGGGGTCTGCCTAGTAGATTCCAATCGAAGGAAATGACTAGGTGACTTGGAGGTGGGACCGAATAGACGGCTGGATATGACTCTCATGAACTTCCTTCCTACAATAAAGGAATGGGTAGACTGCCCCCAAGTTCATCGGAGTTTGTATTACAAAAATAATTTGAATGGTGTCGTTCTCTTTCTCTTCATTGACTATATTGTCTGAAGATAGACCTTTTGAAGGCAAGACAAGGTCAGCTACCGCCTTGACCTTTTCACTTTCGTCTGGTTTGGATTCAGAGAGTTTATCTTCAACGATAGATGCTTTGACATACCACAATGGCGTGTCAGTCGGTTTTTCAACTAGTGATGGACACGGCAAGAGTTTCTTATATCCAGGAGGGAGTCGTAGAAGTAGGACGGTCATCCAAAACTCTTTTAGCTTCATCTAGGAAGGGACAACGGTGGATGGCATGATCACGTTCACATAGTTTACAAGGAAATTTGTGATTCCTTTTCTATCGGGATACTTCGCTTTCACTAGTTGACAGTGTACTTTCAACATGATCATCAGAGGTTGACGATACCAAATTGTGAAAACGAGGAGACTAGTCCCTTAAGATCTGAGGGATGCAAGGAAAATCTCGATGATAGTGGTCTCCTTTGCAAATGACACATGGATAATTTTGGTTTAGACGGTGCAATGTGAGGATTTTCACTAGACGATGCATGGTTGCCCCCTTTCGGTTTTTTCTCTTTCTTCTTCTTTTCCTTTTTCTCTTTTCGCTTCTTCTTCTTCTTAGTTACTTGATCTTTAGCTTTACCAGCGTCATGAAGCAAAGAGGAAGGAGGAGAGGGAGAAATGAATGACATATAAGGTTGGGGGGTAACTCTAGTGTCATCTAGTTGCTGACTTGATTGTTCAGGAATTACGGTATTCTGAACGACAGAGGTAGAGAAGAGCCGTACAGGCAAACCAATCGTCAACCCTGGAAGTGACAATGTGGCCATATGGGGTGCACCAACATCTCCCCAAGAGGAGAAAGGATTAGGATTTCCTCCAAGGGGAAATCCTTGGTTAATAGACTCCATTTTCTCAACCTAAAGACCAACAAGGGAACTTGTGATGTTATTCCGATTAAAATAAATTTTAGATGCTTTGACACAACCTGTTTTTTCATTTTTTAGGAGTTGAGAAAAAACAAAATATGACTCTAGTCGCCTTTGATTTTTAATGAGCTTGAAGTGACAAGTGCTCATATGGACCTTTTCCTTTAAGAAGTTTGAAAAGGAATGAAAGATACTACTCCAAAAATCTAGAAAGAGGGATTACCAAAACAATCGCAGAACTGCAGAATATTTTTTACGGTACGACAATCAATCTTCTCGAATGATGTGTTCAGTGCATTGCAATCGATAAGGTGGTAGACATAGCTTCCTAAGGATAAAGGATATAGCTTATTGTGGTATCCCAATATATACTCAACGGTACGTGGGAGCACAAGTTCGTAGTGGCACTTGTCGTCTCAAAGAGGAGGAATCACTCAACCAACAGTGAAAGCGACAGTTACCACGCTTTATGACGCTGGAATACGTCTCTAGCCTAGACTTCTAGATGTTGTGTGTTAGGTTCCAAAGCATTTTTAGATTCATTAAATTTATTTTATAGTTGATCTTGTTTAAAAATTTGCCTTTCGGGTTCACCGTGTGATATGTATATACAATTCCTAAAATGCAACCTAAGATGATAAACAATCATTTAATCTTCTTATGCAATGAGAATCCTAGCTACCAAGGAAAGAGAACTAAGGGTCTTTCAACAAAGAGCACAGAGCACACACTAAATGCACTGTCCTAAATCAAACCAAGTAGTCTAAATGCAAATGCACATGCATGTATTTGTTTCGAGCCTTCTTAATATGTGAATGATAAGAAGAAAGCTAAGTGCAAATCTGAACTATCCTTTCAAAGTGACAATACTAACAAATTTCTTTTCAAAATGAAGTGAAGATAAGGATGACACTTTGCATTTCGAAATGAAAATTATTTTTGACACTTTAAAACTACTAATTCAAATCACGTACAAGAGTAATAGTATAATCGACTATCAAGAACAACGGGATTCTCTTCTACGACTGAAAACGACACTTGCGACACTTTCAAATCAAGAAACGACAGTCTGATTACGCTACTTCTTTGTAAAATGGAAATGAAAATGGCACACAATACATAAAAACACTTACAGTTCTTTGCACAATGGAGGCGGAATGATGGAAGATAAATGGGCTTCCACAGATATATACTGACCACAGATAGGAAAAATCCTAAACAGAGCTTAAATGAGTGAAAAAAACCCAAGTCTGAAGGTAAAATTAACCTTCCCTGACCATTGCACCTGTCACACAAGGAATCTAATATGCATCTCACCTACTGCACACGGGAGTTGATATGCATACAGACTTCCTTGAAGAGAGGGTCCAATGGTACTAGTGCGAGACTTTTATCTAGTCTTTGCTCACAATTTGCAGTCTAGTTCAGGGATTTAGGCCGAGTAAGTGATATTCAGTAAATATACATCGTAGGGGTTTATCTAAGGAGGTTACTAGAGCCACCACTTAGGGAAATTAGAGTGTTTGCAGATCAATTGTTCAATTTATAAAGAAATCCCGGAGATAGACTGAAACAACGTTGACCTACTTTGCACTTGCATAGAAAATGCAGTTGGAAGGCTAGCTGGCTTGACTTCAGGCTCCGTCTGTAAGTTTATAAAACAAACAAAAATAGACTATCAAACAATCTATCTGCTCCCCATTGGAGTCGCCATTTTGTTACTGGGAATAGTGCCAACTCGGAGCTAATATTCCCACTAAGACTGGTAGCTATCTTAGAAACAAACAAGTTAAAACTACTTTTGCTTTCCTTTATGAAAAATAGATAAGAGCGGAACAAAGGACACCAACCTTAGTCTTGCGCTTGGTTCCTTGCATGGTTCCTCTCCTTCCTGATTGGTCTTTGCCGCTTCTTCTTCGTTTGCCTAGCTTCAAAGAGCACCTGTGGAATCAAAGCAGCATAATGCTATCAAGGAACAGAGATCTATATTCATAAACAACATAGGACCAGATATGTATTGACCACACGAATGCATATACAATCAAACATACAAGAATGTGGAGGAAAACTTGAATAGATTTATTAATATCAAGAATAGCAAGAGGATTACAACCAATTGTTCTGACCCAGCATCATCCTCCAGCAAGAAAGCCCTTCTTCACCTCAGTAAAGCTTAGATCCCCACACTATGATGTTACACTAGAAAACCAACAACACTTCTCTACAAGATACAAGATTCCAACCTCTGGATCTCTGTGATGAGAGATCCATATATAGATGATTGTAGGGGGGTGAGTCAGCTTCTGGGATTTTGATTAGTGTCCTCTCTCCAATAGTTCTTGATTCCACTTGGATATTGATGATCTCTTACTCATCCCTGGGTGAAATCAGAGAGGAAAGTGTCAGAGGGGAAGTTTCTAGAAGATTCTATGATCCTCCACCTCACAAACTACCTCTACCATTTGTCCATTCTCGCCCATCACACCCTACAGAGGGGCCATCTAGTATGCATCACACCTTTTACACTAGGAAGGTAGTATGCTTCGCACCCTCTACACTAGGCATTCTGTATGGTCCAGTTTTGACCAGTTCTAAGCAGTTTTCTGTGGAGAACTTCTGCGAGATGATGTAATCAGTTGACCTTGTTCTTTTAGGGAGTGAAGCAACACTTTTAGGGACGTACGAGCCCTCAGTTTATGAATATTTATGATTGGGGTTGCAATGCCCAAAAATGTGTATAACAACTGGCCCAACTACACAACAATCTAGAAATGCATAGAGCAGCCGAGGCCAGCTCCACTATTCTTCGAAAGTGCATAGAGCTAGCAAGATGCACTTCTCTTTGAAAATTCGCAAAGAAGCCCAACATCACTACTCTAGAAAATTGCACAGAGCTAGCTAGTCAGCTAAGGCCCCTCACTCCAAAAACAACACAAAATCTTTCCCTCACTGACTTTCCATTACATATGCTAGTAGGTTTTTTAGTTCCCTTTAGAACTATGCAATCCTTCCTTGCATGCCCGAACTCTTTTCCCAAAAAAAAAAAGAAAAAAAAAAGAGAAAAGGAATCCCTATATTTTAGGGCTCAAACCTTTTTAGTAGCAGGGGTTACATGCAAAACCATCCTTAGAAACATCCCGCCAAGTGTTACTCTTTTCTAGATTTGTAGCGTAAACATCATAGACCGTAATTTTGACAAAATTATTTAAATGATGACTCAAAGCTGATTCTTCACATTTAATATTCGATCTCTCGCATCCCCAAGACATCTAGGAACCTTCGGCATGGTCGACACAACTTTTCTGGGTAATTTTTTCTCTTCATGACTTTTGTCACTTTTTCTATGGCATTTTAGTTTTCAACTCGCATGAGTGTTGTTTCCTTAGTTTTACTGAACAAACTCTCAAAGTTCAATTCATTTTAGTTTGTAGAAGTGATCTTTCAAGTTTTTCATTACCTTTCCTTAGTGTTGCACACATAACATTATTTCTCCACTCACCATCATCGTTTCAGCGACTCGCTTCATGACCTTCTTGGTTTGTTGTTTGACTAATTTCTACACACACTTGAATTAAATGCATGTCTATTTCACTCAAATCTGCACCAGTTTTGTATATGCATTCAGTCCTTAGTGATTTTCAGTTTCCCATCGGCAGGTCTGAGCTGCCTTGGCCTAGAACTTGCCTTGCCCATCTTGCAATGCACATTTCTAGGATTGAACTCTCTCCCTTGCTCCAAGGAATTACGTAAAACCTGCCTCCCACTAGCTTCCTAAGATTCTCTCTATGCATTTTTTGGAGACAAAGCCCCAGTTGTCCCCAGAGATTGCGTAGTGCACTTTCCCTGGCAATAGTCATGATGAATGAAACCATGCATTGCATAGTTCCATTCCTCAGAGGCCAAGATGGACTATGCTCCATGCAGTTTTAATAGATAATTAGCTCATTTGTAGCCTGGACTATTCTCTGTGAAATCTTCCCAAGCAGTCAACCAAGTGTGTTGCATGTCAGTCCTCAAGTTTCTTTTAGTTTTCAACTGGAATTTTCTTGCCATGAATGTTTCTCTATCTCGAGGTACCACAGGCTTTTTAGCAGCTTCTCAATAGTATAGGTATCATGGCCTCCAAGAGAACTGGATCAAAAGACACAATTGAAAGCAGTACAGGGGACGTGGTTGAACATGGTCAATGAGCTTGCCCATATACGCAGAAACACACTTATTTATCGAGAAGGATATCAAGATCACATGGAAAAACATCAACACCATCTTTTCAGGTAGATTTGAGGAGAATCTGTGGGACAAACAAGTCCTTAGGAACATCCATAAGTCAGGACTATACAAGGTTGCATGTAGGTTTCCCATGTTCTCTTACACAGATGTGATCCACTGGATTGTCTCACAAACTCATCTCGAGACAATGATGATAAGAAATAGTAGTGGAGCAAGACTTGCTTCCTTTAGTACAAAGTATTATCAAGAGATATGTCATTTTCCATTCCCAGTGAGTAGGATGGATGCACCATTTTACACTCCTACTGGCAGCACAAAGACAAGAGATATTTTGAAGTGTTGGGTAAAGGAGCCACCAAAGTTCAAGATGGCACCCAAACAAATATATAGGACGATGATTCTTAGGAAGGCATATTAGTTCTTAGTCATCTTCACATGCCACTTGCATAGCCAAGGGAGTAAAGCAACCTTCCCACATAGTTGGGTTTCTACGTTCGATCAACTGGAAAGTGAAGGAAAACCATTCAACTGGTCTAACACAGTGGCTCTCCAGTTGAAAGTGCATATATACAATGCTCAGAGTCTACCCAAGGATCAGTGAGTAAATTTCTTCATGTTTGCATACTTGTTCAATGCAATCTGTGCCTGTGAACATTTTCCTAACATGGGTTGGGCATGGACACCTTAAGAAGGTGTTGTGAAGATATATTGCCATTTTCTCTTAGATTGTAGCTACCAAGGAGTCATGGCTAGAATATGTGACCATTTCATCACCCCTTTTGTACACGATGATATCTGAACAAGATCTGCCCTACATGTCCCAGGTAGCAATGGAGGCATTGCTGAACATTGCAGATTGGTATCCCTCACCCGAGGAAATCTTCATCAGGATGCAAAGCTCGGAGAAAGATCTGCATGTGTTTCTGAGGTTTGCCATTGATAAGTTGGTCATGTAGGAGGTTACATACCACATCTCAATAGGTTTTTTAGCTAGATTGTAAAGGAAGAAGAAGGCACCATGGTCCACACTTTCTATGTGAATTGGGTTGTACATGATCTAAAGTTTGAAAGAAGCAGATGTCGAACTGGAAGACTTTAAGAAATTTAAGTTTTGCACCAGGAATTTCAACGCGTATGAACCACATGGTTTACGCAAGGACCACTACACGAGAATGTACTATCGTTGGATCCATGGTGGGTGCCATTGGCTAGAGGAAGACCAATGGAAATATTGTTACAACTCCACTAGGTTCAGTCAACTGGTCAACATTGTAGTGGAATGGCTAGAAGCACTGAAGGCAGCAACACCATATGGAGTAGCAACAAGAATAGTAGTAAGTAACAAACTTTGTGAAGACAAAAGCAAGAGGAAGATATCTGAGGGCATAGAGATAGAGAAAATCTACAAATTTAAGGAAGACTGACTTGTGGAAAATGTAGCCTTGGAGATAGATGTGAAGAGGTGACATCACGACAGGAGGTTAGCACAAAGAAAGAGAGAGAAGCAAAGGCTAGAAAATACAGAGAGGATGTTTCAGGTAGTAGAATCTTAGGGAAGAACAAGAGTTGTGCAGAAAAGAGAAGGAAATGAAGCATGAGCATGTACAAGAATAAGAAAAGGAACGGGAAGAAGTGCAAGATGCTTAGATAGTGTAAGCCACACCAATAAAGGTTGAAGACTCTGAACTAGCAATAAACAAGGAACAGGGTGAGCAGTTGTAGGAACACGAACTTTCTCTACACGATGAAAAAGTACTAGAATAGATGGACATGGAGATGGAGCAGCCAGAATAGGATGAGGATACGGAACTCATGCTAATAGCAACCGAGGTCACTCCGCAGGCTTCACGAGCTCCAACAGTAGAGCAAGTTCTGAGTGAACAAGTGGATACCATTCTCCTTGATGACCATCTGAGAACACAGTTGTATAATGTAACCTTTGATGAGTCACAACATAGAGTTGTACAAGAACATAGAGTGCACACACCAGATGAACATGCATCATTTGTGTACTTGGAAGAATGGGTGCTTGTGTCATATATACGAAGACATCCAACAAACTTGGCCAATGCTACAAAGGCTTATGTTGAAGACACCAACTCGAGTGCTAGGTTCTTGATAGCAAAAAATGAGCACATGGCTAAGTAGTTGCAAGTAGCCAAGCAGAGAGAGGAATAATAACATGACCCACCATATCAGAGATGAATATGGACATACTTGCTGAAGTATTGACTCTTGAGACAGTCACATGGAGACTCTATGACAGATTTGTCACCATGCACAAGGCACTTGTCCACCCACATGGTCATCAGCAGCACTACACCAAGATAGTGTGAACACTCATAGACATATGCACCGCAATTGATCATGTACAAACATGGACAATGAGGTACAAGGGAGTGTTGAAGCCTCGAAAATCATTGCAACAACATGGGGGATGACCACCTAGTCCGGACCTTAAAGCAACTCCTTTTCTATTTGGAATGGTGGTTCCAACTAGTTGAACTAGGTCCAGTTACCTTCTCTCAATCTCCAATGGCTTTAAAATATGACTTTCATTCACCAATGGAAAAGAGACATCAGATTGACCCTCTTACTGATCAGGCAAGAAAGTAGCCCTTAAGCTGATTTGGGGCTCAGCCGATCCACTACTAAAGTTTGCCTCTTTTGGAAGAGGACTTAAAAAATGTAGAAATTATTATAAATGCAAACTTTTTCTAAGATACAAGCAAAAGAAACTATCTTAATCCTATCTCAATTAGGCAGATATAGATCTAAACCAACCAAGAGCAAATATTTAAAATATTGGAATTTAAATGTCTTGTTTATAATGAATGTCAAATTAATGAAGTAGTTCAATTAACTGACATTATGGATACCAAACACATCCTATTGAGACCTTTTAACTGAAATAATCAATCAACAACACTCAGGAAGAAGTTCTTAGAATGATCTTGATCATTTCATCAGTAACTTCAATTATTAAACAATAAGATGTGGAAGAAGTTCACAACATATCACTATTTATTCATCCAATACTAAAATATAGATTTATGAGTAAATAGTTACTCAAAAATTAGAATTCAACCCATAAGAGCATTGATAAATAACAACATAAAATAGAGACAAATTACCCATACCGACAAAAGTGCACAAATATGAAAGTAAATTGACACAATCCTTGTTATTATAAAATAAAACTAGCATTTAAAATAATAGTATTCGAAATACTAATTTATTAAATCCATTTCTCCAGCCCCAGTCTCTATAGTCCTTTACAATGCTTGAGCTTCTATTTTCATAGCCATAGCTACAATAGTGCAAACTTTGCTCATTATACATAACGCAGAATGTAGAAGAAGAACCTCAATAATCTCTAGATCTGAGATTCCACTCCTCCCACCTACAACTCTAAATCCCTATTACAAAAGTTCTTATAAAATTCAAGAATTACAAAGGAGAGAAACCCTTTATTGCATTTTGCAATCTGTTATTTATACTATTTGCAAAGGAATTCTTGAGAGGAAAGTTTGTTGAAGGTAAATATGTCAAATTCAATTTTATTTGCTAAAAAATTATAATCTTCATTACTAGAGCATTTTCATTGACTGAGATCCTTTTCTCCATATTTCTTCCACTGTTTTCCTGCAAAAAGAAGTCAAATTAAACTAAGATGCAATCAATAAAATCAAAATATCATTTCTAGCATTTAAAACAAATCCAATCAAATTCTGTTTAAATAAATAATTGAAAATAAAGTATAAGCTCTCTATTGATGCCTAGGATTGTTTAATTGGCCAAGGAAATTATTGACGAATTGATCTGCAATTAGAAGAGGCTTGGACAAATGAAAATGCAAAAAATTAATTAGAAAATTGATTTTGTTTTAGAAATTCGGAGCTTGATTTTCTGCATGATTTTTTACCCAATTAATTACCAAATCTATTAGTGAAACCTCCTAAAAAATGTTCTCCCTGATTTTATCTTTCCAATGAGGGGTTTTGGGCCTCATCTGGCCAAGTAAAACTCAATCTATGAGCTTCCAAAGTTGATGAGTCAAATCTGGCATAAATCTATAAATTCTGTTGCTCGACTAAAAATCAGAATTTTGATTAAAAATCTAATCCTAAGTTATAATTCTAATTAATTCTATTAATTATTAATTATAAACTAAACCAATATTAATCTAACTAACTATTATATATTAACTATTTTATAAATTAATTAATTTGAGAATATTTAATTTTTAATTTAATTCAATTAATTAAATTTTATATATTAATTAAATTAATTATTTAAATCTTAACTAACTATGTTTAATTTCAATCTACCACTATCCTACCTCTTTATTCATTCCTATTCCACTCACATATGAGTGAATTTGGAAACTCAAAACAAAATGAATCATGCACCAAAATTAATGTCCCGTTGCCTTATGACTTCGGTGATCACATATCAGTGAATGAGGGTTATTGCAGTTCTTTTTAAGAATGTTCCGATAAGAAATGTGCGATGAGAAATTTGCGATGCGATGCATAAATTGTATTGTTAATTTTTATTTTAATATTAAATCATTTTATTTTAATATTGCATTACCATTTCACTTATTCATATGAATGTTAATTTAAAACAAAACAAAACGTAAGTTTTATGAAAACTTAAGGTTAATGTTCCAAGTTTCCTTTGACTTTAGCTTTTTCAGAATGCAAGAAACTTTGATTGGGGTTTTTGTTTAAAAATGTTGTGTGATAAATTTTCTGATTGTATGTAAAATTTTTTTATTATATTATATATATATATATATATTTATATCAAATTTTATTTAATTTATTTTTATATAATAATTATTTGATTATTTAAGTTTTAATATTTAAATATCATTTCTTATTTTGGTTTTATTTTTAATAAAATTAGTTATGAAATTATCTAAACTACAGCCACTTTGGAAATAAATAAAAAGAAAAAAAATAGCATTTTTAAACGAGACTAGATAAGTGATGGGCCTTCAAAAGAGTACCATTTTCAAACCAGTTGACCAAATGAGGTGAAACAAATGTCAATCGGAAGCTTATAAAAAATTGATTCGAACAAAGTAATCAAAAGAAGAATCCAAAGAAAATGAAAAATTAACAAAAGCGTAGGATAATGAACTAAATAAAATTGCTAAAAGTTGTTTAGTCAAAATTTTATAGAAAGGGTCCCCATTATTTGAAGTTAGCAGCACATCAATAATGGAGGGGGGGGGGGATGTGTTTTTACCACAACAATGGCGACACACAGGAGAAGAACCAATTATCTCTGTTTGACATGAATGAGATTTCCCTAAAATTAAAGTAAAAATAATTAAGGAAGAGAGTATTATTTTTTGGAATGCTTGAGTAGGTTCATTAGTTTGAATAAAAGCAAGAATCATCTAACTATAATGTTTCTCAAAATTTCTCATAAATTAAAATGTTTCAATACTCTATATCAATCCTTAATTAGTTGTAGAGATAAATCAGGGGTCACTTTACAGCTTAGCTTTTAAAATATACTCATTTGTTACACGTAAAGCTACTATTTCCAGCAAACATTTGTAGTCTCGACAGGGTTACCTTTTAATCATCAATGATTCAGAATCCCATCTCTTTAAGAATTATTGACCTAGAGATAAATCCATTTATATATGTTTTTTTTTTTTTTTTAAAGCCATTTTCCTGGTTTAGTAGCCATATAGTTGACAATGCCATTCACTGGTTATAATTGGACTAAACAAGCTAGCTCATGATGAGACCCCTTGTCCTATAATTGTTTGAAATCATAAGCCATTGCCCTAGTTCGTTTAGCAGTGTTGGTAATGTCAGCCTATTTTTTCCCTATGATCATGGTAAGCAAGCTCACGATGAGACCTCTTATCTTTTAAGTTTAAATATATTTTTTGGATCACACTCTAGAAAATAAGACTCTTTGGGATAGGGAGAATCATTAGCTCCTTAAGCATCTTTACTTGATTAAAAATAGCTTTTCTTAAATGATAATAGAACTTTGAAAGATCCTAATAAAATTTCGAAAACTCAAAATGATTACAATTTTGATGATAAAAGGAATTTCTCATATTTTATGATACTTTATCAACTTATCTGCATTAGCAATCTCTTCCTTAAGTATGTATACCTTTATAATAATAATAAAAATAAAAATAAAAAAAATCAAACTTTACTAAGAGATTTAAGAAAAATCTAATAGGTGACTATTAACAATTTTTTTCCATGTATGCTGACTATTGTTAGGTAACAAGAAGGCCTTCCCTAAAAATCATGGCAAAGTCACCAAAACGAAATTTGAAAACCAAAGAAAAAAATTCTTATGTTAAAATGAGGAAGAAATCAACAACCAAAAATAAAAATGAAAAGATTCGAAAAGTGAAAGGAAAATCCAAGTTTCAAAAGATAAATTCAAACAAGAATATTTATACCAATGTCTCAACAATATGAAGAAAAAGAAAATAATCGCATAATCATTCCTTCTTATGTCGAGATTTAGAAAAACCATGCCTTGCAAGGTTGTAAGTGTTTTAGGCTTTTTGGATAGCAGTGACGATAAAATTCAACCACAATGAGAACTTTATGTCTGATATCAATCTTTTTGTTTCCAGGCATCATCTTAATCATTTTCTAATAAAAGGAATGCTTGAAGAAACAAACTAAAGGTTCAGAAACTTCTTGGTGTAGTTGTTTCAATGAAGATTATCGTTGCTTATTGAAATTAAGCCAGGAGAAGAGTATGGACTTCGAAAATATGATCTGGCAGAGGATTGGAAGCTTTGATGAAGAGCTGCAAAATAGATTTATATATCACAAAAACAAAACTGAAACTTAAAGTAACGAAATGGAAATTAATGAAAGTGGTTACATCAATCTTACCATTGGATAATTGCTTTTGATCTTACCTGAAAGGTATTAGTTTCTCCAAACTAGTTGACTTCTTATTTTAATTAACATTAAAAACTTGAAGAAGTCAAACTAACCAAAATCCTATAACCCAAAATCATTATTTATTTTATCTAAACTAAAGCACGCAATAAAATGCAAAAATGGAATGCTTAGTGCTTATGGGAATTGAAATTAAAACAAATGCGCCAGAAATGAAAATGAGAATTTGTAGTAAAGAATGTTTCTCAAAATATTATAAGTTTCATATAAAAATCAATGATTTTATAAATTGTCCAGAATCAAGACCAAATCCAAGATAATAAAATTTAAATGTGAAGATAGAGAGGTCTTGAATTCCATTTTTAATTATGGAATTATATATTTCAAACTAAAATATATGAGAAATTGAAAAGATTTAAATATGCTGCAAATTTATTATCAATTGCTTTTAGTACCATACTGGTTACCCAAGCTTGCTTTTAAAATAACACATCATCGTATCAGATGATTCACATCACATGTTTCTTCACCATGCTTCAAGTTTAATTTGCAAGACTTCACCTTTGTTGCTATCCCATATATCGATTAAATGTTAATGGCTTAGAGGCATGCATTGGAGGCTATTGCATCGGAGATTGCAATGGAAAATTGCCAATATGAAAACATGCAATGAGGAGATGCGCGATGAAATGGAGTGATCACATCATTGAAGAAATATTATATCAGGGATCGGGGAATATTTACATTGTGCTTCCCACATCACAGATTTGGAATTGTGATGTGAATATAAATAAAAATGCGATGAAGCGATTGCGATATTGGCGATGCGATGGATGACGTGTCTAATTCGCGATCAACGATCTTAAGCACATGAGGTAACAATCCTCGATATGCTGATAGGCGATGAACAGTGGACCCGATAATTTTATGATGAAAATTTAATAACATATCGAATCCAAGACATCAGCCCTTTAAAAGTTATGCTCCTACCATTACTGCAATTGAGCGGACGCGATATTTTTTTTGAATTTGATTTGAATTTCATATTGGGTCCGGAATTTTGTGGTCGTCGATATTAATAAATTTGATTATTGAATATCGGCGATGCACGATAATGGAAGTATACTTCAACTACAAACCTTCAATATGAAAAATGCAATATGGCAGATGAGTGAGGTAATACATCGGAGATATTTTACGAACAATTTGGTATAAAAAATGCTAAGAGCTACTTCAGATGAAACCTTATGATACTGTTTTCAATTTCAATTGGGTTTTCTAATGAATAAAAGCAAATTCAAAGAATGCTCAAATTCTAATGAATCACAAACGCAATTTCCCTGAACCTATTGCAAATTTGAACTAGGTTTGCTACTTTCGTCAAGTTTTGAAAACAAATGAAAACCTGCAGATAAAACAGAACAAAAATAAAAATAAACTAAGGAAAAAAGAAAGTAATAATAGATGAAAATGAACTTGTAAATGTGTACCTGGAAGAAAATTATCTGTAGCTTTTACCTCATGAATCCTCCAATTCTTCCTTCGATTTATCAAAATTTTGACTTTGTTCAAAATCATCTCATCATTTACTCTAAATCGAAGTGAGCAATCAGCGTAAATAAAATCTGTTTATTCATGTTCAGGAAATCTGAAATTCATAAAATTCACCAGAAATAAATACGAAACTATGCTTCCCTTTGAATTGCAATTCAAATGTCAGTAATAAAAATACAAATCGAACTAAACTGAGAAAATTAAATTTGTAAGTAGAATGCACATTTATTGTTAGCAACTTAATTAAAATCTCCTTCTCTTGAAATTTCATTTCCAGTTGAATTACCATCGGATCATAAAAATCTATATGGGTTTCTATTAAGGATTGAAAAATGTTCAAAAGAGGAGATGATAGGTCAGAATGTGGATGTGAGATTTTAAATTCAAAGGCCTGAAAAAATTCGTTAGTGTTATGTCCAAATGTTAAATTATTAACAATCTTCCATGAACGAAAATTTTCCAAATAATTTTCAAATAAGCTAAGGAAAAATGGATGGAAATCTGCCAAATAAAATGGAAAATTATTAATTGAATTAGATTGTTGACTAGATTGTAAAATTACATTCTCTTGTTGACATTGCCTTTGAGAATATAGAAGCTTTTGATGAAACGTTTGAATTGATTGAATTTGAAATGTTAATAGGTTTTAATGCTCCTGATTATAATATAAAACTTTAGTTTTCCAACAGCGCAATGCATCAATTAAATGTTTCATAGTGAGGTGCTCAATATGCCAGCGTAATGTATCAAAAATCTGAAAAATAAAATCTGAATATAAATATGATTTTATACAAAATAATTGAGGAAACAAAAATAAAATGAAATCACTATTGTTACAACTAATGTTACAACACAATTGGGATCGTTTTGAAATAATTTCTTTTGTCACAAGGATTGGCCAGAATTATGGAATTTGAGTAATTTTGAATTCCAACTTCTAAATTACATAGAGAATTTTGATTATCAATAGGAATAAAAACTCAATCATGATATGAACCATAAATTGGAATATCTTCTCGAATAGTGAATCATGAATATAATTTTCTACTCCAGAATGAGGATTGGTTGGTATAATTTCTAAATTAAAATGTCCCTCATTTTGAGATGTTATTTGAATCTTCTCATGAGGATTCTCTTGAGAATAATAGAAATCAGCATCCTCAATGTCAGAGTAATTATGATAAATGACTTCATAAGATTCTCTAGAATTCCCTTCAATCTCATCCAATATATCCAAACAAGGAGGAACAAGAATTTCATATTCATTAATGGCAAAAGAATGATCAATTATTGTTTTTATATTTTGATAAAAATTTATTGGTAATTCATTTAAATCATCTTTTTTAATTTCTGAAATATCATTAATACCAAGAGGGGAAAAATTACTATCATTAAAAATATCAGGATAAAGGGAAAAATGTTAATTTGAAATAATGCATTTAAAAATGTCTCTATTTGAGAATTCTTGTACATTATGCTCATTGTAAATTTTAGATTCTAAATCATTCCTTTGTGTGATCATGCTTTTTTCAAGAAAATTGCTTTGTTGCTCTGATTTCGACATTTGATCATCATGGAAAGATTCAGAAATTTGTACAACAATTTGTATGATATTATTTACTTTGAGTGCTACTTGCACTTTCTGCTTTCTAATCCGATTGTCTGAATTTAATGCAGAGTAACTTTTAGATTCCAATGCAGCTCTTTCTCTAAAGTTGCTGCTGTTGACTTCTTGTATTTGATCAGAAATATTTTACAAGCTTTGGGAAACCTCTTCATCACAATTTATTTGCACATCCAAATTGGAATTCTCATTTATGTTGGAAGGGGATGGAACAAAGCTTGAACTAATTTCATATTGATTAGGAATGGGAGGAAGAGAAAAAATATATTCAAACCAATCTAGTGATTCTTCTTTCATAGGTTTATCTTTGACATTAAATTTTAAACAATTCACATGAAGTCGAGTATTAAAATCTCTAACATACTCATTTTCATTTCGTAGATATTCAATTTCATCACATACTTGATCATAACCATAGCAGTCAAATTTACAAATGAAAATTGTAACAAATTGATCCCAGCTATGAATTGAGGCAACTAGAAGAGTTTTACACCAGTTTCTGGCTTTTGCCACAAATGTGAGAGTAAAAATTCTGCATTAAATGCCCTCATCAATTCCTCGAAAATCATAATTTGAAACATTTTGAATAAATTTATGGACATGATTAAAAGTAGAAGAATTTCTCTCACGATTGAATTTTGCCTGAGACAAGAGTCTTACCACTTCAGGTGGAGTATTGGAAGATGCACGTCCATGGATACAACTCCATATTGGAAGTTTATGAGGGGCCATCGTGATTAGATAAAATGTAAAAATTTAAAAGACTCCAAAAGACAATAGGTTTCAAGCCCTCCTTCTAGTGCCATTTATGTTGAAGCCTCGAAAATCATTGCAACAACATGGGGGATAACCACCCGGTCTGGACCTTAAAGAAGCTCCTCTTCTGTTTGGAATGGTGGTTCCGACTGGTTCAACTAGGTCCAGTTACCTTTTCTCAATCTTCAATAGCTTTAAAATATGGCTTTCATTCACAAATGCAAAAGAGACATCAGATCGACCCTCTCATTGATCAGGCAAGAAAGTAATGCTTAAGCTGATTTGGGGCTCACCCAATCCAGTACTAAAGTTTGCCTCTTTGGGAAGAGGACTTAAAAAATGTAGAAATTATTCTGAATGCAAACTTGTTCTAAGCTGCAAGCAAAAGAAACTATCTTAATCCTATCTTAATTAGGCAGATATAGATCTAACCCAAACAAGAGCAGATATTTAAAATATTGAAATTTAAATGTCTTGTTTATAATTAATATCAAGTTAATGAAATAGTTCAACTAACAGACATTATGGATACTAAAAACATCCTCTTGAGACCTTTTCACTGAAATAATCAATCAACAACACTCAGGAAGAAGTTCTTAGAATGATCTTGATCATTTAATTAATATCTTTATTAAACAATAATATGCGGAAGAAGTTCACAACATATCACTATTTATTCATCCAATATTAAAAGACAGATTTATGAGTAAATAGTTACTCAAAAATTAGAATTCAACCCATAAAAGCAGAGATAAATAACAACATAAAATAGAGACAAATTACCCATACTGACAAAAGTGCACAAATATGAAAGTAAATTGACAGAATCTTTGTTATTATAAAATAAAACTAGCATTTAAAATAATAGTATTCGAAATACCAATTTATTGAATCCATTTCTCCAGCTCCAATCAGTAATAGTCCTTTACAGTGCTTGAGCTTCTGCTTTCAAAGCCATAGCTACAATAGTGCAAACTTCGTTCATTATACATAACTCAGAATGTAGAAGAAAAACTTCAATAATCTCATAATATGAGATTCCACTCCTCCCACCTACAAGTCTAAATCCCTATTACATAGGTCTTTTTAGAATTCAAGAATTGCAGAGGAGAGCAGCCCTTTATTATGTTCTGCAATCTATTATTTATACTATTTGCAAAGGAATTATTGAGAGGAAAGTTTGTTGAAGGTAAATCTGTGAAATCCAATTTTATTTGCTCAAAAATTCTAATCTTCAATTGTTGGAGCATTTTCATTGACTAAGATCATTTTCTCCATATTTCTTCTATTGTTTTCTTGCAGAAAGAAATTAAAATAAATTAAGATGCAATTAATAAAATCAAAATATCATTTCTAGCATTTAAAACAAATCCAATCAAAATCTATTTAAATAAATAATTAAAAATAAAATATAAGCTCTTTATTGATGCTTGCGATTGTTTAATTGGCAAAGGATATTATTGACGAATGGATATGCAATTAGAAGAGGCTTGAACAAATGAAAATGCAGAAAATAACTCAAAAATTTGATTTTGTTTTAGAAATTCGGAGCTTGATTTTCTGAATGATTTTTGACCCAATTAATGACCTTGTCTATTAGTGAAACCTCCTTAGAAATGTTCTCCCTAATGTTATCTTTCCAATGAGCCATCTTGGGCCTCATTTGGCCAAGTAAAAATCAATCTATGAGCTTCCAAAGTTGATGAGTCAAATCTCACATAAATTTGGAAATTTTGTTGTTCGGCTAAAAATTAGAATTTTAATTAAAAATCTAATTCTAAGTTAGAATTCAATTAATTCTAATTTTAATTATGAATTATAAACTAAACTAATTATTAATCTAAACTAACTATTATAATAAACTATTTAAAAACTAATTAATTTAATATATTTAATTTTTAATTTAATTTTTATATATTAATTAAATTAATTAAATTAAAATTAATTATTTAAATCTTAGATAACTATTTTTAATTTCAACCTACCACTATCCTACCTCTTTATTCATTCCTATTCCACTCACGTATGAGTGACTTTCGAAACTCAAAACTAAATGAATCATGCACCAAAATTAATGTCCCATTGCCTTATGACTTCGGTGATCTCATATTGGTGAATGAGGGTTATCGCAATTTTTTTAAGAATGTTCCGATAAGAAATTTGCGATGCGATGCATCGATTGTATTGTTAATTTTTATTTTAATATTAAATCATTTTACCTTAACATTCCATTACCATTTCACTTATTCGTATGAATGTTAATTTAAAACAAAACAAAATGTAATTTTTATGAAAACTAAGGTTAATGCTCCAAGTCCTTTGATCTTTAGCTTTTTCGCAATCACAAGAAACCTTGGATTGGGGTTTTGTTAAAAATGTTGCAATAAGAATTCTCCGATGAGATGTAATAAAATCCTTTTTTTATTTTATATATATATTTTTTATATCAAATTTTAATTTAATTAAATTAATATATATTTTATATGATAATTAATTAAATTAATTTAAGATTTAATATTAAATATCAATGTTTTATTTTGGTTTTATTTTAATGAAATTAGTTAAGAAATTATCTAAACTACAGCCACTCAAGAAATAAATAAAAAGAATAAAAATAGCATTTTTAACCCAAACTAGATAAATGATGGGACTTAAAAAGAGTACCATTTTCAAACCAGTTGACCAAATGAGATGAAACAAATGTCAATGGGAAGCTTATAATAAATCGATTCTAACAAAGCAATAAAAACAAGAATCCAAAGAAAATGAAAAATTAACAAAAGCATAGGATTATCATCTAAATAAAATTGCTAAAAGGCGTTTAGTCAAAATTTCATAGAAAGAGTCCCTATTATTTGAAGTGAGCAACACATCAGTAATGGGGGGTGTTTTGTTTTTACCACAACAAGGAACCCCACTTTAGTTGCACAAAATGATGAATGCATAGGTAGAGTTGGACAGAGAACACATCCTGAGTCAGATTCAGAATGATGAGGAACCCTCGTCACTCATCACTAGTATTGAGGCTTTGTATGCACGGCTATATAGGAGTTTGGATGTCGTTGTGAGGGAGTATGGGACCCCGATGATTGGTACGCTCACCAAGGCCAAAAGGAAGAACCAAGTTTGGTTGGATCTCAATGTGTACTTTGATCAACTGATGCTCATGGCCACCAACATAGATTTACAAGTCAGTGTAGATAACATGTAGATGTACATCGTCAATACAACCTTGCTTAGAACTAAGCTGCACATGTTATATGATGAGTTGGAACAAGGTTCCAAATTAGTATAACTAGAAGAAATGGAGGCAAGACTTCAATTCTAGAATGACTTCATCAAATAGTACACTGACACCATTGCATACTAGAAAGCATGGCACCAGTTCATCACCGAGGACCATGAAGAGAAGGTTGATGAGCTCATCTTTCCATAGTCATTTATGTTGAAAATAATACTGAGAGGGGGGGTGAATCAGTATTATCTAGTTCTTTTAACAAATCTTCCTTATTTACACTTTGAATTAATTTTGCATATCAGTACTATAAAATAATGAGCAAGAAAAACAGACAGTCACATCAAAGGACACTAGATATAAGGTGGAAACCCAATGTGGGTGAAAACCACCTGCTGCAATATGTCTCTATCTTCTTTCAAATTAGAAACTCCTTTTACAATGGTCTTGTACTCGTGCAGTCATTTACCAGTACGCAGGCTACAACCTGCAGAGAGCTACAACTCTCTCTCGTTTTCCAGTCTCTCTTGGAAGGAAGCTACAACCCCCTACTTCTTTTCAAGGACCACTTTTCATAAATTTTCAAACTGGATCCATATACATCAAATGATCATCAAGCACATGTAAATTATACAATCAGCTGCAGTAACCAGATCAACAATAAGATTGGTAAACCTAGGGACTGCTTCGAGCCGACGAGAAGGATGGCTAGGTTTTTCGGTGTCGCCGTCACGCAGACCTGCGATGAGGCAGAGATGTCAAGGAACACATGGAGATCGGACGCCGGATCATCCCGTCTGAGTGCGCAGCTATGGATCTAGCACTTCAGAGGCCGAGATCACAGTCTCTCAGCAACGAATCGACTCGCAGAAGAGGAATGGCCTGCTCTCAGGACATGGTCGGTCTCTCATTATCAGATTAATGATTTTTTTCATATTAAACCAATTTCCCTTACTGCAACAGGTTACGGCCAGGGGGGACGGAGCACTATGGAGTATTCAAGTGAGATCGATCTGCCGGAGTTGCCAGAGAACTGTACATCTGCCATTCTCTCCCTCACTACTCCGTGCGACGTCTGCAGTCTCTCAGCCGCCTCGACACTGTTCACGTCTACAGCCGATAGCGACTCCCTTTG
>APFE031507022.1:20888-48474 GCA_000404065.3 Pinus taeda | reverse complement strand
GAACCAACCATGAAAGTGCGTGAACTTTTCTCCACATGAAATAAACTTTTCTCTGCATAAAATTCCATGAACTTTTCTCTACATGAAATAAACTTTTCTTTGCATAAAATTCTGTGAATTTTTCTCTACATGAAGTAAACTTTTCTCTGCATAAAATTCCATAAACTTGAAAATAGC
The DNA here is from genome assembly GCA_000404065.3 of Pinus taeda. Classification (NCBI taxonomy): domain Eukaryota; kingdom Viridiplantae; phylum Streptophyta; class Pinopsida; order Pinales; family Pinaceae; genus Pinus; species Pinus taeda. Next base: position 48,297 of record APFE031507022.1, on the reverse strand, counting down.
TTTGTTGCACTATAATTTATCATCTGAGTGATTTGCCATAAAGGACAACACTTGTCTCATAATGCCAACAATTTGAGCCTTAGCATTGTCTTATCTGGGTGAATCAAGCTAATTTTCTTCCACATGGGCTTATGTGGAAAATGTATCATTTTTGTAAACATGATGTAAAGTGAAATTGCAAGTGTCATTAGTGGAATACAAACAATCATATGTAATTTAAAGAGTCATGAGGGTAGTCCAAGAGTCACAAAGGGGAGTGTCAAGGATCACCCCACCCTTTGTTATAAATAGAACCTCATAACTCATAGACAAGGGATTTTGGGATCTAAGCTTTTGATAGGCATTTCTTAGAGAGGAATTAGTGAGTATTATGATGAGCCTTGGATTCTCCACAGTGCAAAGTGAGCAAATATCTTTGGAGTAGAAAGCATTGTTGAATGTAACGTTCCACTATTGGGGCTAATGGTTGTCATTGTTGTATGTATTGATGGAACTTCCACTTTATATAATATAACAAATCCAACACATTTCATGCATATGTTGTTATTGTAGCTCCACTATTCTAGTTACTTTAGCAATCTATGTAGTTTTACTTATACAATGATGTGTGGACTATTCGGTATGTGATTGTATGAATCTTATTGAAGTGTGTTGTTGGTTTAACTTATCACTTTCGATTGTCGATTATTCTTCTTCTAGTTTGTGATGTCATTCGGCTCATGTGTTCCTCTTAGACTACATACTATTACAGGCTTCTAAGAGTTACATTTCTTTTCCCGTCCATGTGTTAGAACCTTCCCATGCATCTCTCCTGACTTCTTATGAGGTCACACACTTGCTTCCAAAAAGGATATCTTGATTATCTCTGGATGCTATCGCAGTCAAGGAATAACTTTACTACCCACTGTTGAGACTCCTAATCCAAACGGTCCGAGTTCTTGTTGGTACTTCTTACTGAGTAGATCCCTTGACATGTTGGTGGGTCCAACACTGTTAACATTTATGGTGCTAGAAGGAGGGCCAAATGACAAGTTAAGTCCTCAAAATCTATTTTCAATCTTCACTCATATATCATGTCTTATTTTACTCTTCATCCTCTAAGATGTGTTTCTTATGGAGATGAATTTGAAATCCCAGAGGATTTCTAGAATCTCTTGTCACATAACACATATGAACGTGAAGGCATAACATAGTCTTTCTTTTTCCTATCTATGTGAAAACATTGAATCCCGTGAGGATTATGTGATCTGCAGGATATTCGCATTCACACTTCATGGGAATCCATTACAATCGCTTAACACGCTACCCAAAAAATGTATTCACTCATTTGGTCAGCTTGTTTGAAAGTTATGCCATGCTTTCCATAACTTTGACCGTTAAGCACTTAATAGAAAAAATCTACAATTACAGAAAGCCCCTGATGAATCTATGGCACAATTATGGTATCTCTTTCATAATATCGCATTTCAATTCCCAGAGGATGAAATTGATTTGGAATTTCTTAATGAAATATTTCAGTATCTTCTTCACATATCTAAGAATTTGCATATCTTAGAATCATTCAAACCAACCATAGCATACCTCAGTGTTAAAGATGCTCAATCCAAGGTGGGCATCTTCACTATCACAAGTGATTATCCATCCCCATCTCATCAGATAAATATGGCCCCACATTGTGAGGTAGGATAAGGTGCACATCTATCTATTGAATTGTCACATCCTCCTACCCCAACTATTCTTGATCTCTATGCAGATTCGGCTGACAAGATTGTTGGGTGTCACATGGATTTATTTCCTCAACCTCTATCCTCGCATTTTGTTGATCATTCAGATTATACTTTGTTGTGTTCTCCCATTATGGACTCCACAATTATTGTTCACTAGGATCAAGTTTTCAAAAAATTTGGTGTTGAGTAGCCAACCTACGCTATCATTTATGATGAGTATGTGTGGGAATTTGAAGAAGAACCTGTGGTGAAGGATGACCTCCTTCTATCTACACCTCATCCTCTTTTTCCTGACACCTTAGGTGATTTTTCCATTGTTGATCTACCATGTGAGAATACATTTCGGGATGCGTCTACTTCCTATCATTCACAGAATACACTGGATCTCAATTTTTCATTGCATACTGGAGAGGACACATCTGTGTTTGCAAATCCACTCAATATTGCATCTATCATTTCTGAATACGTAGAGGGTGAACATTATTTTTTCTCATTAAACCCTTTGTATGATTCATCAGATCATGAGGATGCTGATGAACATATCAAATTTTCTAATTTTGGTTGTCGTGATCTCTTTTCTCCTTCAATCGATCACGATGTTGATTCATTTATTTTTTTTTCTTTCTAAACCACCTTTCTTCAATGATCTATCTATTGATGAAGTGGGAACCCCACAAGGTGTCAAGGCACTTCATTCTGTGCTGATGGTTATGTCAGGCCCTTGTTACCTTGAGGTTGATTCCACTCTAGACTAGAAATTTGTTGAAACACCTAATGCTCCTCATCACTCACCTATTTTCATTGAAGATCAATCTACTTCACAGAATTCACATCCTCCACCTGAATCACATGATCCCATTGCTCATGCATTGGAGGAATCATACAAAAAAGCACTCTTGCTAAGTGTAAGATGCCTTTATTTTTCATGTTTTCTCGTTTCTCACGATCAAAAGAATGTACATGTTTGTCATCGACATGCAGTGTGAGGTATGACCATGCTATGTCGGCATAGTTCTTGTCTTGTGCCTTTATTCTTTTCTTTTCTGTGGATATTTTTAAACTCGAAGTGTGTTGGTCTTCACTTTTATAACTTTCATGTTTGATGGTTTACATGTTTATCATTCTTGTAGACCACACCTTCACCAGCATGGGTCAACCAATGTGATGATGGCTACATTGGAAATATAAATTCATGTGAGTCAGCCCATGTACTATTTAGCTTAGGACTAGGAGTAGTGTTTTCTTTCTTTTTGCCGTTGGTTTTCATGCTTTCTTGTTTACTTGGTTTTCGTTGTTTGTTTTCTTACTTTGCATTCATTTACTTCTATTCTTTTCTTTCTATTTTTTTTCTTGTTTTTCACCCATAGGTTTAGTTTTGTGTGAAACCATGTATGGCTTTCAAGACAAGCAAGGGAAAGTAGAAGACAACTTACATACTGCTATCAACACTTGGTTAGCTATTGTCCTCTCTCTTTATGAAAGAGATTGTTGTCTTTAGTCGATGATACCCTAATGGAAAATACATTCTATTAAGAGTGAGTTTTGGTGAAAACATGATGCTTGCACTTTAACATGTACCACCTACTCTAATTGGCTCTTTTGGGTTAACCCTTGTCAACTAAGTCAAGTAGAGTAAGGTGAGGAGGAAAAATTAACAATGAGTGTTAGAGGTATATGTAAAATATTTCTCTGAACAGACAACCTATTATGCTCGGAATAAGTCAGGATCCATCTTCTTCCATTGAAATAAATAAGTGCCTTTGCATAGTTCTCTGAAAACTTAAAAAATGGAAAATAAAAAATAAATAAGGTGAAAGAAGAGAAAGGCTTCCTACGTAGAGAGGTGATGCAAGTAACTACTTAGGGGTACTGACCAGGCTTGTTGGTAGCGAAGCGATGCTTATGTCTCTACGCGACTCCGACGGGATAGTGTCTAGGTTTTCTAGCAACGAAGCAACACCAAAGATCAAAATAATTCTCTAACATCTTTTTTAGTTGTGTACCGATACACCCCTCATCCAAAACTAAAAAAATGACTTGACATGGGTTGGAATGTGTGGTAATCAATTAAGAGAATGGTAAGGGACTATATCTTTAACACAAACCTAGTGTTGAAGCCATGAAGATCGAAGAATCGAGCAATAATTATGGAGGAGTTAGGCTCGCTTTCATGAACAAGGTCAATACAGAGAGCTGGAGTTCTACTAGTGTGTCACCAATGTTTTAGTGGCTACAACCACCCTTCAAAAATTTCCCTTCACCTCGATTTAGAGCCTCCCTCCTCGAAATCATCACAGTTATCCTACACAGATCAGGCACTTTTGTTTTTTAGAGTTAATCTATCATTTCACAGCTTGTCTTCAACTCACTTGTCCTATTAGTCAACCACAAGAAAATCGAGGAATTAGTTCATATCCGATCAATCAACTATTAGGAAAATTCAGAAATTGCACAAATATGGAGGAAAACTTGTCTTCCCCTCCAGAAATGTGCAGAGAAGCCAACTAGTTGCCCTGAGCTCAGAAATTGTGCAAAGCAGACCAAGCAACCTTGCTCTAGAAATTGCGTAGAGTAGGCTAGCTGATAGTGCTATAGAAAACTGCGCAGAGTAGCATAAGCCAACGACACTATTCTCTGAAATTGCACAGAACTAGCCAACTGCACTACTCTCTAGAAATATGCAGAGCAGCCCAACATAACTTCTTTAGAAAAATACATAGAGCTAGTTATTCAGCCAAGGCCCCTCAATCTAGAAACAACATAAAATATTTCCCTCAATGGTTGTCTGTTGCATGTGCCAATAGGTTATCTAGTTCCCTCCATAATTGTGCAATCCTTCCTTGCATGCTGGGTAAATTTTCCCATAAACGAAAAAATAAAAAATAAAAGCGAAAAATAATCCCTAGATTTTAGGGATCTATTTTTAGCAGCAAAACTTACATGCAAAATCATTTTTAGAAACTTCCGGCCAAGTGTTTCTTTTTACTAGATTTGTGGCATGCACATCATGAACCTAATTTGACCAAATATATTTAAATGAAACCCGAGAGATCATTCTTAAAATTTGATCTTGGAGCTCTAACATTCCCAAGGCATCTAGGAACCTTCATCACAGTACGTGTAGCTTTCATGGGTAAGTTTTGCTTTTCATGCCTTTTATCACTTTATCTGTCAATTTTTAGTTTTTTGCTTGAATGAATGTTGTTTCCTTAGTTTTACAAAACGAACTCTTGTGTTTCAATGCATTTTAGCTTTTAGAAGTGTTGTTTCAAGTTTTTCATTACCTTTCCTTAGTGTCACACGCATAACATTGTTTTTGCACTCATAGTCCTTGTTTCGACAACTCAATTCATGCGCTTCTTGATTTGTCATTTCACTGGTTTTTGTGCTCATTTGAATTGCATGCATGTTTATTTCACTCATATATGCACCAACTTTGCACATGAATTTATTCCTTAGTGATTTTTAGTCACCCATCGACAGGTCTAAGCTGCCTTGGCCCAGACCTTGCCTTTCCCAGCTTGCTCTACAAATTTATGGGATGGAAGGCTCATCCTTTCTCCCAAGAATTGTGCATAAATTTCCTCCCACTCACTTCTAGGCTATAATCTACACATTTTTCGTAGACAATGGCACAGTCGGCCCCCAAGGTTGCATAGTGCACTTTCCAAGGTAGTAGTCATACTAACTGAAACTACGCATTTCTGGTCCTCAGTAGTCCAAAAAGGATTGTACTCTACATATTTAGTAGAAACTTAGGTCACTAGTAGCCTGGACTATGCTTTGCTTAGTTCCAGTTGTTAGTCTCCCAGCCTCTCTGACACAAAACTATGAAATTTTCTCAAGTAGTCAACTAGGTGTGTTGCATGCCTTTCCTCACGTTAATTTTTGTTTTCAACTGACATTTTCTTTCCATGAGTGTTTCTCTATCTCTAGGTAACACATGATTTTTAGTAGCTTCTCCGTAGTACAGGTATCATGGCCTCCAAGAGAGTTGTATCAAAAGACACAGTTGAAAGCAGTACCGGGGACGTGGTTTAACATGGGTCAATGAGCTTGCTCGTGTACATAGACACACACCTATTCATTGAGAAGGATATGAAGATCACATGGAAAGAAATCAACACCACCTTTTCAAACAGCTTTGACAAGAATATGGAGTATAGACAGGTCTATGTGAACATCCATAAGCGAGAACTATGCAAGGTTGCATGCAAGTTTCTCGTGTTCCCTTACATAGATGTGATCCACTAGATTGTCTCCCACACTGATCCCGACACATACTTAGGAATGTCAATGTAGCAAGGATTCCTTCCTTTAGGACATACGATGATTAAGATATGTATAATTTTCCATTCCTAGTGAGTAGGATAGATACATCGTTTTATGCGTCCAACAACAACATGAACACAAGAGATATTTTGAAGTGTTTGGTAAACGATCCAACAAAGTTCAAGATGGAACCCAATTGGATATATAGGATGAAGACACTTAGGAAGGCATATCAGTTCTTGGTCATCTTCACATGCCACTTGTATCACCAAGGGAGTACTGAAACCTTCCCACAGATTTGTGTTGTTATGTTGGATCAACTACCAAGTGAAGGAAAAGCATTGAACTGGTCCGACATGTTCATTTTCCAGTTGAAAGTGCATATATCCAATGCTCGAACTTTGTCGAAGGATCATCAAGAAAATTTCTTCATGTATTCATATTTGATCGATGGAATATGTGCCCATCAACAGCTTCTTGGCATGGGTTAGGCATGGACACCTTTAGAAAGTTTTGTGAACATATATTTTAATTTTCTCGCTGACTACAATTACCAAGGAGTCATGGCTAGAATATGTGCCCATTTCATTGCTCCTTTGTACACGATGATATTTGAACAAGACTCCCCCCATAGTTCCAAGTAGCAATAGAGGCGTTGCTGAACATTGCAGATTCGTATGCCTCACCTTAGGGAACCTTCATTAGGATGTAAAGCATGGAGAGATCTTTGAATGTGTTGCTAAGATTCACCATGGACAAGTTAGTCATGAAAGAGGTTGCATACGACATCTTGATGGGGTTATCAGTTGGATTGCATAGGAAGAAGAAGGAACCATGGCCCACGCTTCCTATGTGAATTAGGTTGTACACGATCTGAAGTTTGAAAGAAGAAGATGTCGAAGTGGAGGACTTCAAGAAATTAAAGTTCACGACCAGAAGTTTCAACCCATATTACCCACATGGTTTATGCAGGGACTGTCGTGTGAGAGTGTACTATGCTTGGATCCATGGCGCATGTCATTGTCCAGAGGAGGACCCATGGATATATTGTTATAACTCATCTAGGCTCAATGAACTGGTCATCATTCCAGTGGAATGGCTAAAAGCACTCAAGGAAGTAGCACCATAGGGAGCAACAACAAGGACAACAACAAACAAAAAACTTGTGCAAAACGAAGGCAATAGAAAGATTTCCAAAGGCACAGAGACAGAGAAAATCTATAATTTTAAGGAAGACCCACTAATGGAAAAGGTAGCTTTGTAGATAGATGTGAAGAGGTGACAACCCAACAGGACGATAACATAGAGAAAGAGAGGGAAAAAAATGATAGAAGGTACTCAGAGGTTCAAGAGAAGCTCAGGGAAGAGAACGGGTTGTGCAAAAGAGAGAAGAAAGTGCAACATGAGCATGAATAGGAATAGGAACAGGAACAAGAATAGGAAGAAGTGAAACGCACGCAGATAGTGCAATCCGCACCAACACAGGTCAAAGATTCTGAAACAACAGCGAATGAGGAACAAGGTGAGAAGTTGCAAGAGCAATAACTTTCTCTCTAGGATGGAGAGGTAGTAGAATGAATAGACATGGAGGTAGAGCAGCCGGAACATGATCAAGATATCGACCTCATGCGAATAACAACAAAGGTCACTCCATAAGCTTCACCAGCTCCGACAACATAGCAAGTTTTGAGTGAACAAGGAGATACCATTCTCTTTGAAGACAATCCAAGAATAGAGATGTACAACATAGCCTTTGATGAGTCACAACACAGAGTTGTACAAGCACATAAAGTGCGCACCCTGAGTGAGCATGCATCACCTACACACTTGGAAGAATGGGTGCTTCTGTCAAATGTAAAAATACATCCAACCACCTTGGTCAATGCCACAAAGGCTTATGTAGAAACTACCAACTCGAGTGTTAGGTTCTTGATAGTAGAAAACGAGCACATGGCTAAGGATTTGCAAGCAACCAAGAAGAGAGAGGAACAATCAACAACATCCATTAGAGAAGAGATAAACATGGACATACTTATTGAAGTATAAATTCTTAAGATAGTCACATAGATATTGTATGACAAGTTCATCACCATGCATAAGGAAGTTGTCCACTTGCATGGTAATCAGTAGCACTACACCAAGATAGCACGAACACTTGCACACATACACATCACAGTTTATCATATACACACATGGACAATGAGGTACAAGGGAGCCTTGATTCACTTGCACAAAATCATGAAGCCACAGGTGGAGTTAGAAAAATAACACATCTAGAGCCAAATCCAGAACTATCAGGAACTCTCATCGCTCATCACTAGTATCGAGGCTTCGTATGCACGGTTGTACAAGATTTTGGATGTCGTGGTGAGGAAGTATGGCACCTCATCGATTCGTACACTCAACGATGCCAAAGATAAGAACCAAGCTAGACAGGAGCTTGATGCATACCTTGATCAGTTGATTATCATGGTAACTGACACAAATTTGCAAGTTAGCACAGATAACATGCAGATGTACATAATTGTTCCAACCTTGCTCAAAACAAGCGCATGTTACAGGATGAGTTGGACTGAGGTTCCAAATTAGTACACCCAGAAGTAATGGAAGTAAGAGTTTATTACTAGAAGGACTTCATCAAAGAGTACACAGACACCATTCCATACTATCAAGCATGTTACAAGTTCATTGTTGAGTACCACAGAGAGAAGGATGATGAGCTACTCTTTCAACAACCATACGAGTCGTAGTGTTGTCTTGTTTGGCTTACTGAAGCCAATTTTTTCCCGCATGGGTATATGTGGAAAATGTATAATTTTTGTAAACATGATGTAAAGTGAAATTCTAAGTGTCATTAGCAGAATACAAACAATCATATGCAATTTAAAGAGTCATGAGGGTAGTCCAAGATTCATAAAGGGGAATGTCAAGGGTTACCCCATCCTTTATAATTCATAGGCAGGGGCTTTTGGGATCCAAGCTTTTGCTAGGCATTGCTTAGAGAGGGCTTGGAGAGTATTGTGATGAGCCTTAGCTTCTCCACAGTGAAAAGCGAGCACATCTCTTTGGAGGAGCAGGAAATGTTGACTGTAATGTTCCACTACTGGGGCTAGTGGTTGTAATGGTTGTATGTATGGATGGAAATTTCACTTTATATAATACAACAGAGCTAGCGTGTTTCATGGATATGTTGTTATTATAGTTTAACCAGTTTGGTTACTTTAGGAATGTATGTATTTTTACTTATGCATTGATGTATGGGCTATTCCATATGTGATTGTATGAATCTTATTGAAGCAGGTTCTTGGATTAACTCATCACTTTGGATTGTCGACTATTATGCTTTCAAGTTTGTGATGTCATTCAGCTCATGTGCTTCTTTCAGGCTTTGTACTATTTCAAGCTTCTAAGGGATACACTTATTTTCCCCTATGTGTGTTAGAACCTCCCCATGCATCTCTCGTCACTTTTTGCAAGGTCACACACTTCCTTCTGACAAGGATATCTTGCTTACCTTTGCACGCTATCACAGTCAAGGAATACCTTTACTACCCACTGTTGTGACTCTTACTCTAAACGGTCTAAGGTCTAGTTGGGACTTCTTACTGAGGAGATCCCCCGACATGTTGACAAGTCCAACACCATCAACACAAATTGGAAAAATTAATTAGTAAATATGAGATATCTTAATTCTAATAAAATAAATATTAGATAAAGATTATTTTAAAAACAATTGAGAAAACTCTATTAAAAAGAATAATTTTCTAATTTAATAGTTGCTCGATTTGACAATGTGATTTGCACACCATAAATACAACACCAAAAATAGTTCTTAGAAGTATCTTTGAATGAGATTTATGTTTTGAATGCAGGAGACGGTATCCATTTGAGGATTTCATTCCACTATTATAAAATGATTATGACTTTCATGAAAAATGTGGAATTGGGATCTTGCCTAAGCCTGCATTCATTAACGGGAGTTCAAATCATTTAACATTTAGATTTTTCCTTTTCCCTTTGTCCATTCAAATTTTGGATGGATGGTTATGATTTTCGCCTTCAAAATTTAAAGCACATTATGGATGGTTAGGATTTTCACCCTCAAAATTCAGTTGGAAAACTATGGCATCACCATTGTTAACCTTAAGCCTTTTGAAATAGTCAATTTGAGCACTATACAATGATTCTTGAGGGATGATACAATTATTGTTTACCTATATGGACTGATAATCTTCCATCTTCAACATCATCCTTTGCAAGGTTGTGATTATTGAAGGTTGGTGGTGGATCATGAGAAGACAAAAAGTCATTGATCAATACAACAAAGATGGTAAGCTCACTAGATAACCACTATAGTTATAAAATTCAAGAAACAATCTGTACAATTGACATTTACGTTACATCACATACATTTGTAAACAATGTATTCATATACATGTATACACAATATATTCTTATAAAAATGCACAATCATTAATGTAGAATAGTAAATATGTACTAACACAACCACATTAACTGATAGAATATTCAGCTCATAACATAAATTACAACAATTCACATAAATAACTAAATTAAATTTACCATATACACAATTCAATGGACAACATCAATTAAAACCACTATCAATACCATATAAGGAATTTTTATGAATATTATAAAAAAGCCCCATAATTTTACACTATAAAAACCCAAACTTCTCACAATCTTTATAAAAAAAAGCCCACAATTTTACACTATAAAAACCCAAACTTCTCATTTTGTAAACATAAAAACCTTATAAACAAACAAATAAAAAAAATTCAATTCATAATGCGAAGAATAAATATTGAATAATTTAAATATAAAAATTACTCGTTTAATTTTAAAATCTTTCAATAATTAATAAATAACCTTTTCTCATTCATAATAATAATAATAATAATAGACTTTAAACTTCTGTGGTTGTTATTTGGTGTAGTATTTTCCGGATTATCCACAGTATCATATTTATCATGTCGACATTTCAAACCCCAAAGGGGATCCATCATTAGGACCAAAAAATGATTTTGAGAGAAGAATCCTCTAGCGAGTGTACATATAAACCTAATTAATCCTAAATGTTTTAGAAATTGTAGGTCGGCAATTCTTCTCTTAATTTTTATGCTTGATATTTCAAGAAGACAGATCCCATTCCATGTATCCCCTCTCTACAGGGAAGTAATGTTAGACTTTAAGCTTTGGTGGTTGTTATTTGGTGTAGTATTTTCTGGATTATCCACAACATCATATTCATCATGTCGATGTTTGGAACCCCAAAGGGGATCCATCATCAGGACCAAAAATGGTTTTGAGAGAAGAATCCTCTCAAAATCTAAAACATTTAGGATTAATTAGGTTTATATATACATTGGTCACAGGATTCTTCTCTCAAAACCATTTTTTGGTCCTGATGATGGATCCCCTTTGGGGTTCGAAATGTCGACATGATGAATATGATACTGTGGATAATCCAGAAAATACTACACAAAATAATAATAATAATATAACTTCTCCTCATTCATAACAATAGCATAACTTCTCCCCATCCAGTTTTTGTCCATATGAACAATATAGGTGGAGATTTCAAAAATTAAAATTAAGTAGATCAATAATTAGACAAAAAACTGTAGTTCCATCCTTTCACTCCTCAAAATCACAATATGTAGGTAAACATAACAAAAACTTATAGTTCCATCTTTTTACTCTTGAAAATTACAATATGCAAGTAAACATAAATAGTGACCTGTTCTTAGGCATCAAGACAACAAAGTCTAGCCTAGGAGACAAATTTCCAAGTCTATCTTAGGGCTTCTCACGCATGAAGACCAACGAGTCTAGCCTAGACCTCATAGAATCCCAAGTCTGTCTTAGGGCTCCTATTGGCTCTCAATGGAGCTCAAGAATACCCTATCGCGTGACATCCTACCTCAACTTAACAACATCTTGTTTAGTTTTTTCAATTTCTTGAGCCCTATGTGTACAAAACCCGACAAGCGTCAATAAATTTCCTTCAATAAGAGTTAACGACATCATTCTAAACTCATCCTTGTAAATTCTTTTACCTACCAAATGGCTATGCCATTTGACGAGACTCCACCATGTGGTTCCACTGTAATCTTCAAACAATGGAGGTACCAATTCTCTCTGCACGATTTTCTTTAGAAATATTAATATGTTAGAAACCATTTACATTTCTTGCCTTTTATGAAAGATTGCAACTAGTGCACTTTGTACTAAACAACACTACTATACTTTTATCTTAATTTGAATGTTGCATACACATTAGTCATGTATGAGTAGAGTTTCAGATAAATTTGTTTTATTTCCTTATTCAAGATGGTTGTATTGTTGTCTACTTTGTCCCAGTAGCCTAGTTATGCCCATCTTGGATTGCTTTCTATTTTCTTTCAACACAACACTAAAAGTTCATTATGCAACAATCTTTAATATTGACCTCTTGTCATATTGCTATACAACTGGTGGATAAAGTTGTACGCAATTTTCTTCCATGTAGAGTCTAAGAATTTTCGCTCTTTTGCATTTGTACACACATTAACTACCTTAATATAGTATATTTATTTTCTTATATAGCAGTTCATAGCATGGGATTCACCTCATTTAATGAATAGATTACTTTAATACATTTACCCTATACGATCCTGTGGAATGTTAAAGAAAAGAACAACAATAATGGGAATAACTATTCATTATACATGAGACTTACTCATTATCATCAGTCTTACTCATTATTACCATTTTTTTACGATCAAGGGAGATTCCCTTCCCTTTTCCCAATAATGGCTTGTAACTAATGATTTGTTCTTTACACAATATGATAATTCCATAACAAGGGATAATAGAATAATTCCGAGGTTCTAGGAGAATGGATTCTCCTTACTACTTCCTCACCATGAATCATCTTTTTCCTCTGTCTAAGTGTACCTAACTTTGTCCACATTAGTTATCCACAAGCCTTTTTAGGCAAAAATCTTCGAATTTTATAATTCAATCGGTTTTTTTTTCATATGTTGGTTCCATTCATTTTTCCTTTTGTTCTATTCTAGTCCCACTGAAGCTTAAAATCACAAGGTAATATTAAATAAAATCATGACGATGAATCCAAATCACAACTTGAAATAGTATGTTGTATTTAAAATCATTGAGAGATAATAAGAAATTTAGGTCATTAATCTCATAATCAATCCTTTTCTAACATGCCACGTTCATGAATTCCTCTCAACTCTATTCTCAGAATCTACATTCGTTATATTCTATAATTATTGATTAACGTGTCTGGGAAATCATTTTCCACTTTTTCACCCTCTGTGACTGTCAATTTTCTTAACACATTATCTTAGTGTGGTTATCATGACATATTGATTTTGTAAGAAAAAGTTCATTCTAGCCAATGATTTAACCAACCTTCATTTGTGTCTATAGAAGCCATATTCAGGGTACTTATCCAGAGTAACATTGACTAGTGACATGCTTCTCTTTCCCTGTCAATGAGGATAGATAATGCTTCTGCTAATGTATTATCAACATTATTTTTATCTTAACCTTAAGTTTGATACAATTAGGTGTCATATTCCCTTAGTTACCTTACTTGGCTCTCTTCTTGTCTGAATTATCATTTTATTGACAACCACTATTCATTCCTCAAGCTATGTTAAGACAAAGAACTCCTAGGTGTATTTAATATACACAATCGTTGTCCCGTGTACCTAACACATATATGCATATAAATATATTATTACGTTTTTCTTTTTAGCTTATGATTTGGACAAAAAAATTTAAGAAAGGCATGAGGACATTAAAGATCTACTTGATGGTTTCCCACCAATAATATTATTTGCTCTTATTGCACACACATACACACACACACACGCATACACATACACACACACACACACACACCACACACACACACACACACACACACACACACACACATATATATTCAACAATTTTACACAATTTCCCATGAAATTTAGCATGCATTTATCTGTGTTCCTTCAATTATATAAACTTACCTTAAATATTTAAATATCATAATTAGAATAATCGGTTATTCCAATCAATCAAAAATATATTATCATCTTGTTTTTTATCATACTTAGCCTACCCAATTGCGAGGAAGCTATAAAATAACCCATTTAGCGAATAATTCTAGGATTTAGTATTGAGGGTATGTCACTTATAGAATTATTGAACCCTATGTGTACACATGGTGCATGAATTTCAAAACCTATTTAGATTTCGTTCCTATGTTTTAGGGCCATTGTACTCCTTTCTAGTAAGTTTTCATATTTTCAACTCTAATCTTGCCCAGTTTATACTTGATAAATTTGATCTAACGTGAATATGTTTTCTGGATATCAGAAACGTTGTTTTGAAGTGATTTCATATCTACTTGGTGTTAAGGAATAGCCCAAATACAATTAACATACTCCTTCCAAATTAAAATTTTCAATTGCATGCCCCGATGGGGGTGTCCATTCAAGGAGACAAGTGGTTGTAGGTTGGAGCATGGAGCCAATTGGGCCTCCACACGCAACATGCCCAACTTAATGGCTATTGGGAGTTGGGCCCTCCCGCGAGTGTTACTTAATGCAGGAAAGAGGCAAAAAAGTGGTCATTTGTAGTGGCTGGGCGATGACGAGGGAGCGTTGCATGAGGGAGAGCAACAAGATTGACATCCTAGCTTAGACGGAGGCTTGGGAAGGAAACGTTCAAGATTGAAGGGTATGTGGGGGACTGGAACTAGAAATGTCTTTAGCACTGGTATCTAGGAGATCACAAGACAAAATACAGCGACGTGAATCACAGTCTTGGGGCTGGTGTGAGTGGGTCGTTGGCTATTGCTTCCTCAGACTCACTCTGGTTCTTCTTCTTGGAAGGAATTGCTCATCTCGAGTGGCAGTTAGGTAGAGAACGTGGGGAATGGGCCTTCACTTAGAGTTGTTGGTCTACCTTCGTGACCTGCAACATGCCACCCATCTCGCCAACTGATAGTGGGGAGGTGCATGGGAAATGCACTGGGAAATCCAAGAACTTCGATGCAGGGGAGGTAAGTCATGCTTTTCTGTGTTTGGTTCATATTCGACTGGCGTGGTAGGTTTCTCAAGGTACCCAAGTTCATGTAACGAGCAAAGCAGGAGTCAACGGCATGCCACGATAGTGAGGTCGTGCCCGCAGAGGAGGAGTCAGTCACCGTATGGAGAATCATCTGCCACAGGACATACCTAGCTTGGACTCGGAGTCAACATAGAGCCTTTACTCTAATGAAGAGGAAGCCATATACCCAGATCACTATGAGGGCCACATAGAGGCCCTGACTACCTTAGACTCCATAGCATCTCAACTGAACAATCTCCATCTCACCATGGAAACTTTAAGGGAGAAATGCTACAATGATTAGAATGAATTGGTGGCTTACATCAGCTACCTCAGACACATGCATAATGAACTCCTTGACTTTCTAGATGGTCTTTAGTAGCAACTTCAATGAACAAATTACCAGTTTCGTGTGTTGGTGAGCCAACTAAAGCATATCGACTACCACAGGTATGAGCCACCAACACTCTTTGCAGACCCACCAATGTTTCCCCCAAACCCTTATTCGTAATGTGTAATTCTAGAAAATTCTCTTATTGTCCTACTTTTGTTTCGGAAATAACCAAAGACAAGGGTTGTCTTGCCTTCCTTACAGGTTCAATATTGTCCAGAGAAACGCTCTTGTTAACTCTTAAGCCTATTATTTTTCTTGGTGTCACAATAATTATGTATACATTTCACCTACTGATGTATGATGTTTTTTAAATTTTGATAATATAATATAGTTACCGTGACTAACAAAAAAAAAACGAGTCTCAATTACATTGTTCACTTATCATAACCCAAATTGATCTTCTTCCATCATATCTATCACAACTTATATTCATTTTGTTGGTTCTTGATCAAGAATATTATCTAGCAATTCAACTATAGTTCCCTACCACTTGATTGTTATAATCCTCCATGTTGATGGCTTATGTCAATTTCTCTACTATATTAACCATTCTTCTTGTGGTCCCCTTTATTGAAGTTTTTTTCAATGCAAAAGTTCATTAATTTCTCTTATTAGTTTGGGCTTTGTTTCCATCAATCGTGCAATGTGTAGCTGGTAGTATAATTGCATTGGACATATTTATGCCTAAGGTATACTATTAACATAAATATTTTTGTCTTCTTCTTTTTTGTGACCACTATCGATAAATACCATATTGGTTACTAATGTTTAGTTGGGTGGAAGGCTTCAAACCAATCCCACGAATCACCCACCATTGACTCATATATTTTGTTATCATTTTCTACATCCCGATGCAATTTGTACAAAATTTATCTTTAAATGTGTAAAACGAATTCCTTGGGTGTATCGGTATTGTAAAATTTCCTTGGGTGTATCCTTTTACAGCTTGCTTCCCATTTAGGGATAGGGTTAAAAAATGCCATGTTATCATCAACGATTTCCTTCACTCATTCTTTCAACAAGGCTCTGGTTAATCATCTATTATAGGTGCAATATATCTTGTACTACAATTAAATGTTACTTATTTTGATGTGAGTAATACTTTTAAACACTTTCTATACCTTTCATTTCTCAACAAAAATCCTTATAAATATCATTCCTATTAATATCACTCGTGTAAACTACATATCGAAATAATTCTTGCGTAAATTAACAAAAAGAATCTCACAACTACTACAAGAACTCATCCTATTGATAATCTCAAACTTCACAGAATGATTTCACATACAATACCCATCTTGCTTCTAAAGCATATCTATACTATAGGAAATTCCACCTCGCATAATTTATCTCGTATTCTTCTTCTGATTGTAGGTGCATACACTTCCTCATTGTTCCAAATTCATGAAATTCCCTCATTATCCAATAGTGATAAGTTGTGTTTTTCTTAATTATCATGTATTGTCAAATAAATATTTCAAACAATTATTTATTCTCGTAGGCACCCACTAAGTATGTCTTTGTAGTTAAAGGTGGCCTCAATAATAGGTCGATTAATACTTGGATAACTTAACTCAAATGGAATTAAATTAATGAACTCTTGAAAATAATTTTCACTTCTCCTGCCCTTAAACAAACCACAATATTGAACCCAACCTAGCTTTGATACCACTTGTAACATCCATCTATATGTAGAAATAATAATTAAAAAAAATATATTTATTTTCTAACTATTTTTAATGAATAGCTTATCCCAACATAAAATGGTTTATCATATGTTTATCTCATCAAATTTGATATTATATTTCATTTCATAATAATTTCCTTATCTTGAGTGTTCTATTGGGAATGCTTACTTTGTGGCTTGACTATGTTATAGTAATTTTAATTGTATAACCTTAGGGTCTTTTGCGAAATATGTTTTTTGTTGAGCCTATAATTTATTATGTCACTAATTCACCGCTCAAACCCCTTGAAACTTCACCTTGTAATCTTTGGGATGGTGATTAAGTTTTAAAAAGCCTTAGCCATTATCTGATTCATTCTTAAGCTAATTCTTATATTATAATGTTCTGATAACTTGCCATTCTATTACATGTTGTTCCTCGAATGCTTCTCCACTTCCACATGTCACTAGCAAGCATTTTAATGGTGATGTGACTACCACTAGATGGCATCTCTCCCACTATCAATCTATAAGATTCTAATCCAATAAATTATTGTTTTCACAAGGAGGTTAAGATATTTGAATCTACAGACTGTCACAACACTAATGAATCATTTTCACCTTGTTGTGCTTGAGTGGGAGAGCTCTGCAACTAGTTGTAAACCTAATTTTCTTTGTGTTTCTAATAATTCTTGCAACTAAACATCTCAACTCTAGTAAGTGTTTCATTTAGTGACAGTTTCTATTATCATATTTTTTAATTAACATTGTGAATATGTTCTCACAAGTCTATGTGTTTTCCCGTTTATGGTGCTCCTATCCATAGATTCTTTCCAACAAACTAGAAGTTTCCTATACTTACAATCACTAAAATAGATCCTCATCACCTAAGAAGTGAGGTATAATGCAGAGATGTGATCTTATTTTTAAAATTCCTTTTCTTGTTGCTATTGGTTTGTTATTGACTTTTCTGAGTTGGTCGAGAGTGGAATTTTTGACAAATTCAGAGAGAACGCAATTTTAAAGTACATTTGCCCTTAATCTCCTCCATTATGATATTTGTATACAATATATTTGTATTATTCACTTAAATTGGGTCATTTTTTCTTGTTGGACACAGGTAAGGAGCTCCACTATGCTTTAACAAGGGTTTAAAGTTAGGTTTTTAGTTGTTTCTCTGTGTTGCAATCAGGTGCTCATTCCTCACTCTCTTTCGTAGGTTTCCTTCTCAGCCCCCTTCTCCACGGTTAGTTGTAGGAGAAAGAGAGAGGGGGAGAGAGAGAATTTTGGGAGACATTTAATATAGTGCTAGAACATATGATGGGATTTCTCTCATAAGAATGCCCTACCTTAAGCATTCATACTCAGTTAGCTTCTTTTTGTTTGCATAATATGTATGGCGAATATCTTTATTTATGTATTGGTGATAACTTTGATGCTTAAGCTTTTCCTATTAATTCCTCCACTAATGTTTACTAGATTTCTTTCAATATAAAACCATTTCTTTTAATTTAAGGGCTAAGTAATTTTGGTTCATTTCTTATTGTGCTCTGGGTCAATAAATGAGTTACCATCCTCGTCGCGGATTACACTTAGTTTATAGTATTGTTAACTTGGATGCAAATGATTATTTCACAAGATGATGAGTGACACTAACAGGCCTGTTGTAGGTATTTTTAAACCATCTATTCAACTTTGGAACTTGTTCTAGGTTGCTCATTCTCATCAGCTAGCCCAGAACTAAATCGAGCCCCCCAACCACTCAGTTTATTGTCTATTCAAAATTTATACCTTTTAATTTATGGTTTAGAACAAGGATTTTCAGCTAACAAATATCAATTTGTTAGATTGGAACTAACCTATTCCAAGATATCATATTATTAATAGTTTAACTAACTACACATTCCCACTAATGTACTTTAAGTTCTTCTTCATTTACTTAACCCTGATCATGAGCTACTTTATGGGTTTCTACCAGAATATAAGTATTATCTTTATAAATGTCTCTTACAAATGTATCCAATAAATAGAAAACAAGTTTCTTTTTTCTTTAAACCATATTCCAACTTACAATAACCTCTAACCTTCTCTATATACGAAAATACAGTTCTTATTTTATATATACAACTTCTTAGACATCACGAATACTTACTACTCTAGGTGGATATTGGTGGCCACCCCTCTATTCCACTTGGACCCTACCACTGTTTCTTTTCGTTTCCTTAATTGTAGCACAATTTACCATTTTTGGCAATTTTTTAGGTCTTAAACTTCTCGAGCCATTTCAATGCCCTAAATGATGTTTTTATAATAAAAAATAGAAAACCTAGCATTTAAGATATGGGCCTTGGATCAAAATTTGTAGTCCTCAAATAGATATTTCTAACGAGGTATTGTATGCATCAAACGAACATCATATTACAAAGTTATGACCTTGAGAAGTTGATGTACCAATTTTCGCCAATCGGGCACACAAACTTTTGATGGTTCATCTCCTAGGGTTAGGTTTTGGATGTTTAGGGTTTTTATCTTTTCTCAATAATAAATAGGTCTTCAAGCCTCATTGTAACACACTTAAGAAGGCATCTAGATGTGAGATCTCTTCTTGCAGATTAGCTACCATCAATTGAAGTAGTTTATTCCCTTTTTGCATGTAACAATTTTCAATACTTTCTTAGTAATGAATTAATTTTGTTTTTTCACTGTATGTTTGTGTTTTTGTTTATATTTGTATTTAATTTTTTTCTTGCGTAAATCCAGATCATTTACATAAGCCTTCATTTTCCCTACTATTAACACTCATCATGTATTTGTTAGAAGAACATTTTTCCATTCCATTAACTTTATGTTTATATACAGATAAGTTCTCAACAACAATTATCCCACGACATTCACAAAAACCGCAACACATATAAAAATCACATAAATTCTAGAAAGGTAATTGCACTTATCTGATTCTGGCTAGATAGTCAAGGAATTAAACTAGGAGAAATACCACTCCTCTCAATCAATAACAATGGAAATCACATCCAATCCCCTCCAGAACCTTTTCAATTCCAGAACACCAAAATGGACAGTGACGTATCAAGGTATGTTCTCTGGCATCAAGACCATCAAGTCTAGCCTAGAACCCTAAGAATCCCAAGTCTGTCATATGGCTTCCATTGGTTCTCAATCAAGCTCAAGAATACCCTATGTGGCAACGTCCTGCCTCATCTCAAGAACATCTTAGTTCAATGTTTTCAAATTATTTTTGCTTCCTTTGAGATGCCTCCAACCTTTCTCTCTTGCCTTCATTGTCTTCCTTTCCCACTAAAATGTTTTATCTCTACGAAGAGAGGAAGTAATGATCTTGTAAATATAAGTGTGTCGTAAATGAAAATTTTCATTTAGAGTGTTTTGCTTTCTTTCTGTCAATTCCAAGACTTGCCATAACTAATTTTATATAAAATTAAAATAAAATTTAAGCATTAAAGTGTTCCACTAGGTTTTCCACATAGCCCATGATTTTCCAAGTCTTTGGGGAATAAATAAATCAAATATTTACTTAAATTAAAATAAACTTTAAAAGTTTATTAATAATTAAAGAGTTAATCTAATATATAGACCTATTTTATATAACATATAAAAGAAATAAAAAATAATTATAAATTAAATATTTGATTAGTGAATTGTTTAAGAGAGAAAATAAATTATTCTTTTCCTAATTATTTAATATTCCAAGGAAAAGATATAAAATACATTTCATACTTAAATCAAATTGAATTTACGATTGATAAGAAATGAGATTAATGATGGACCTGTAGTTAACCCCATCAAATATTATCCAGAACTAAAGTAAATGAAAGTACAAATCACTAACATTAAGATCGCTAGATGGATGGCGTATTGATTAAGGTTTGTAGATGTTCAATTCACATGATATATATCTCCCATGTAGATGGATGGTGTATTGATTAAGGTTCGTAAATGTTCAGTTGACATGATATATATCTCCCATGTAATCTGAATTAGGAAGAGATGGAACCAAATGTCACATAAGAAAATTGTTCTAGTTGAACCATTTTCAAACTAAGCCCTAAACTTAGACACCACCCTCTAGGCTTTACCATATATACTTCCATAAACCGATAAGGATTCCTAGGCCTAATAAAGGGAAACCACCTCTAGCTTTACCATATATCCATCCATTCACCGGGAAGGATTCCTAGGCCGATATAGGCAACACAATATTGGCTTTACCATAACCCAAATTTCGTATCAGGGGTCACCAAGCCATTGTCTTTACTGTGATCCACAGTCTAGTTCAAGGACCACTAGGTTGTGTGTTCTATCATTTGGAAATCCACCTCACTTAGCCTCAAATCCATCTAACAATTGAGCACCACCAAAGCATGATAACCCCATCACACCATGGTTATCAGGAAATGGCAAGGCTAGAATGAAAACAATGTCACACCTAGAAAAACCCATGCCATAATAGTGAAAGAACCACATGCAATACCATGCATGCCAAATCTAGCAAGGAATATACACATGCAAATAGATACCTACAAAGAATATTTTTGTAGCTGCTTGATCCTTCTCATCCTTGATTGATCTTTTCTTCCTCTTTCCTTCTTTGCCTTTCTTGATCCATGTCAAAGTGCTCCAAAAATCCTCAAGTGTCGAAGAGCGAGAGAGAGAGAGAGAGATAATAATGAGAAAGCTCCAAAACTAAACTGACAAAAGGTTACAAGTTGATCTTCATAAACCTTTTTATCAATTAGGTCTCTCTTTTCTTCATTTTCCATTATTTTTCTTTATTTTTATCCTCACATGTAGCTTGTGACATTTCACCTTCCTTTTCTGCTAATTTCTATTATGTCCATAAATAAATCTGCCAAAAATGTCATTTTTCCTTTCTAAATCCTTAGCCATTTCCTTTGCCAATTTCCTTAGCCATATTAACCAAAATAAACACCCACACTAGGATGTTTTTTCCAACATTCAGATTGGAATAAGTGTCCCATCATCTATCATTATTATTTTTCCTTTATTAACTTTTATTACATGGAATTTTCACCAGGGTTGTTACACTAAAGGTGTTCTTCAAAAATCATCTTTCAACCCACATGTTAGAGCTACAAAAAATTATAACATTATTGAAGACCTAGCTATGTCTCCTTTCGTAATGTCAGTGCTGTAAGTGTTGCAAACATGCTAGACACAATGAAAGTTTTTATTTTCAGCAATAGGAGCTATCGGTGCGTGTGATTATAATATAATTATCATTGATCTTGAAAGTCATATCCCGAGACTGCCTCATCAACTAGCATTCCAGATTCGAGTTTTTGTTAAAACCATACAAGTGTTTCACACAATTGCTGACGAAGGAACTTCTATGTGTATTATGTCGATTTTTTGTTGGAAAGTTGTACGTTCTACAACCATTAAAAAATTACCTACCACTCTAAAATCCTTATATCGAAGATATTTTCATCCTTATGGAATCCTTATTGGGTGTGGAGCCTGATTATCTTCTACATTCAAAGGTTTCAGCCGGATGAATGCCCCAAGAAGATTGTACAACCCTCCACGCAAGGGGGTGCGGGGGGGCGGACTTGTGCCCCCCACGGGCATCCGTGGGCCAGTGGTCACCTGGCGGGGGTTCAGGGTAGCATCCCCAAAGCAAAAAAAAGATGTATAATTTCCTTGTAAAAGTATAGTAATTTCTAGTAAATCTAGGTAGTTCATTAGGCAGATGATATGACGGTAGAAGTTATGGTTAATTTAGGGTTTTTTCCCCTAGAAGGAAACTCCACCACTGCTTCATTTGATAGACAATAACTCTACTTTGGACCTAATTGTTTCTCATCTTCTTCATCATACTTGAAGACCAATTAAAACGGAGAAGATTCAACGTTTCTCCCTGGTTACAACTTTTATTAACATATCTACAGGATTCTAACTAGTGTGTACCTTTTCCAGCTTCAATTGTCCATCTTCCAACGCTGACCATATGAAATGGTACTTGAGATGTATATGCTTAGTCTTGGAATGAAATGTAGATTTCTTTGCATGATGTATGGCACTCTGGATGTCACTGTATAACCTGCGCATCTCCTTCTTTTCCCTTTCAAGACTTGCATTCTTTCTTCAAGTGTCCTTTCTTCCCGTATTTCTAGCACACTATCCCCGATCTGGACTTGGATCTTCCTTTTCTTGACTTACTACGATATCTTGGGCTCTTTCCTCCTTCCATTTTTCTTCCCCTAGTCTTTGCAGTCAAAGCATTATCTGATGTCTCACTGGAGCTTTTCCATTGCATTTCCTTGCTAAGGATTAAACCAACAACATCATCAAACTTTAAAGTACTAGATCCAAAGATAGAGTTACTAGTGGCCATAACTAAACCATTCCTGCTTTCTAGTAATGAGCATAGAAATAACAAAGCCCTAACTTCATCATTAAAAGTTACCCCTACATAACTTAACTGATTAGTAACTGTATTAAATTCATTTAAATGATGAGCAATAGATCCACCTTCTGACATCTTCATATTAAATAAATGCTTCATAAGAAATACCTTATTTGAGGTTGAGAGTTTTTCATATAGTTTGGATAATTCCTAATTAAACCCTCTATTGCCATTTCCTTTGAAATATTAAATGCTACCGATGCCGCTAAGCACATTTGTATTGTTCCAAGTGATTTTCTATTAAGAATATCCCATATTGTGTCTATCAGACTCATCAACTTCTTTGTATTTCCGCTCAATGGTAGGTAGAGATCTCTCTAATACAAATAATCTTCCTTTTGCCTCTTCCACATCTGGTAGTTTTCGCTGTTGAATTTTTGACCCTAAAACTACCATCTTCCGCCATTTCTCCCACTCGAAACAAGAACCCTTCTCTCCTGCGAGTTTATCAGCCAAATAGACCTTCGGCTCTAATACTAGTTGTTAGAAACTTATATATTATAGAGCAATGGAACACATAAAATGTTGTAGAAATATAAAGACAGAAAACACATAAAACAAGAGAGACACAAATATAAGTGGTTCACCCAGTTTGGGCTATGTCCATGGAGAAACAGCCAATCCTTCTTTTATTATATTATCCAGCAAACTGAAGAGATACAACCTACAACAGATCCATTGTAACTCCCTCTTCTCTCTCAATCTCCTCTCTCCTCCTCACTCAGAATACAGATATGTATTACGTCTATACAGATCTATATTTTGAGTGAGGAAGAGAGAGGAGATTGAGGGTCCTTATGAAAAGGACTTGGTGGAGTGCTTTCAGAAAAGGACTTGGTGGAGTCCTTATGAAAGATGGATAGGTGTTATGCTATGAGTCACAGAAACTAAACAAGCATGAGAAGAACTACCTAATACATGTTCTTGAGTGATAAATGATCATACATGCATTGAAGATGTGGGAGAACAATCTTCTTGGTAGTAGGTTTGTATTGATTAGTGATCACATTAGGTTGAGGTATTTGCTTGACCAAGTAAATATGAATTCCTGTAAGGCTCTATGGTCAGCCACGATCAATGAGTTTGACTTTAAGATAAGTAACATTAAAGGTAAAGAGAATAGGGTGGAAAATGCTCTTAACAGGTGAGTATAGGTAAATCACTTGGCAATTATGAGCTCCTATGGGACAAACTTATAAGATATGATCTTGCAGGCAGGTCAGTAGGATGTTAGGTATATGGAGATTATGCGTAGGTCGCAACTGAGTACGGGCATAGGTACATGTGGTAGTACACGTATAGTTATAGGTGGTAGTGTTGGTATAGATACAGGTAGTGTTACATGTATAGGTACTGTTATATGTGCATAAGATGTGGATTATTGTCTTATAATAGATGGATTGGTTAGATTTAGTGACAATATATATTTTCCAGATAGTAGTGAGTTGAAGAAGATGATATTGAGGGATTTTCATGTGAAACCATCTTCAAGTCACCCAGGCTAGCAGAAGACATTGATTCCAGTGAAGAAATTATATTATTTGCCAAATCTAAAGAGGGATGTAGCAGAGTTTGTGGCTAGGTGTTTTTATTTTCAAAGTATGAAGGTAGAGTGTAAGCATCGAGGTGGATTGCTACAGCCGATTGTGATTCCATAGTGATAATGTGAGATCATTTCCATGGACTTTATCATAGGGTTTCCGAGGGTAGTGAGATAACATGATTCCATGATGGTTGTTGTGGACAGGTTGATGAAGATTGCACACTTCATTCTAGTGAATTCTACATTCTCAGCAAGCAATGTGGCATAGGTATTCATCTGATATTTGGTTAGATTTCATGGTGTTCCATAGAAGGTTTTTTCAGACAGGGATTCAAAGTTGACTTCCAAATTTTGGAAGGAGTTGTTTGCAAGTTTGGGCACATAGTTGGCCTTCAATACAACATATCATCCCCATATAGATGGACAAAGAGAGAGGGTATTATGAATCATTAACGATGAGTTCATTTGAGGCATTGGATGGGTAGAGTTACAATACTCCCGTTAGTTGGAGTGATCCAGTTAACAGGGGGTTGATTTGACCAGACATGTTGGTGGACATGGAACAGGAGATACAAGTTATAAAGAAGCATATAAAGGAAACATAGGATAGGAAGAAGAGCTATAAATATCGAAACTGGTTGATCAAGGAGTTCTAGGTTGGGGCATAGGTGTACTTGCACATTAAACCAAAGAAGAGCTCCTTGCAGATTGTATCATTTACCAAGCTAGCACCATGGTTTTGTGGACCCTTCAGTATTGTTGAGAGGATTGGGTCAGTAGCCTATCGACTTGCACTACCTTTGATAGTGAAATTCCATGACGTTTTCCATGTAAATGCTTAAGAAGTATGTTAAATATGTTGATCATGTAATTAAATAGTACGTATTTCAAGTGGAACTAGATGGAGAATTCCAGCCAGAGCCTCGGTGTGTATTGCAGAAAAATGTTCTCATGTTGTGGAATCAAGAAATCGAACAAGTTAAAGTTAAGTGAAGCACTTTTGGTGTGATGAAGCTACATGGGAAATGAAGGATTAGATGTAGGCTATCTATCCTTCATGTGTTTCCAGTTGAGGCAAAGTAGTTTTGTAATAGTATTTTGGTATATGTCTTTGGTATATGCCTTGGTACATGTTTGGTGATGTTTTCGTATATGTACGAATTTATATGGATGTAAATACCACCATTAGATATGTTATAAAGCTCCAATAAATGGTATGGGCATCATGTCATTATGATGTTATTCTTGTTATGCTCTCATGCTGGTTTTCTTCTAAGTAGGGTGATCACTATAAATACTACGTTGAGCTATGTTATAAAGCTCCATGGGCAATATGTTTTCTTTTTAGAGGTTTCACTAAGGTATACATGTGGTTGAACACCAAGGATGATGTCCCCCAAGGGGGATGGCTCTATAATATCCCTTATGAAAATTCCATGTAATAAAAGTTAATAAAGGGAAAATAATAACCACGGTTGATGGGTTGCTTATTCCAAGTTGAATGCTGGGAAAAGCGCCCTTGTGTGGGTGTGCATTTTGGTTAATATTGCTAGGGAAATTTCCGAAGGAAACAGATAAGGATTTGGAAAGGAAAAATGTCATTTTTGTCACACTTATTTATGAAAATAATGGAAATTAGGAGAAAAGGAAGTTGAAAGGTCACAAGTTGCATGTGAGGATGAAAAAGAAGGAAAATAATGGAAAATGAAGAAAATAGAGGCCTAATTGATGAATAGGCTTTTAAGGATCCATTTGTAACTTTTTTTCAGTTTAGTTTTTGAGCTCTCTTGTTATTCTCCCTCACTCTTAGACACTTAGATTTTTCTTGGAGCACTTTGTGTAGGTTTTAACTCCGTACGGAAATTACCCGCATACAAATTCTAAATCACAAGAAAAATAAAAATGCGAGAGCATAACACATAAAACACATATACATAGAGATTTCCCACTGAATCCCAGAACTGGGACTACCAGCTTGATTTCTCATTATTTTCCTTTCAATGTTACAATACATATTTATACATGCAGAAGCATCCAATACCATGGATTTAAAAACCATCGCGTCAAAAACCATGGACCAAAAACCATAGGTAGGTTCGCCCAACCTAATATAGGGTCCAAAAAAAAATTTCGCGGGGCACTGCCCTGGACCCCGTAGAGGGGGGCTACCCACCCCCCTCAAACCCCCTGTGACTCCCCCACTATGCAATTG
>APFE031507021.1:26544-48631 GCA_000404065.3 Pinus taeda | reverse complement strand
AAGCATTCCAGTGTTGGTGGTCATCCTTAAACCATCGCCCTTTATACCAACATTTCAGAGAGCACATTTAGCCTAGTGCTGCCATGCATTTTTGCACATTTTGTATTACAACTCTCTTCTTGGACTCATACATAACCCTTCAAATTAAAGGGGGGGATGTTGGACACCTAATCCTCAATGGGTTAGTGTGGAAGTCGAATAGACAAAAGGAGTCCAAGAGACTTTGGGATGTGAAACCCAACGGTCACAATATGTACTGTAAATGTATATCTCTTGTTAATAAAAATTGTATTCTCATGTTTTATCCATTAGATTCTCTTGCTGCCCATGTGTGTTTAACATTCTTACCTCCTAAACAAACATTAGGGGACTTTTGAGGTCTAAAATGGGCCTCCTAAGGAAATTATAAAATAATACGGTAAATAATAAAATAAGATTAGATTACATGATCAAATTTTAGAGGGAAAAAAGAAAAAACTATTTTTGCAACTCATATTTTCAACTTATCTCCCTAAGGTTTTATTTAAATTTCAAGCAAGAGTGCTTTTTGGATGCAAAATTTAATTCCTCGTCCAAGGAGTACCCATTTTGCATGCTTTCAATGGACCCTGCTACATGGAAAATGAGCTATACATGAAAAATGTGATTGCAATCACATTTTTTCATGTATTTCTCATTTTTCGTATAGTAGGGTCCATTGAAAGCATGCAATGTGGGTACTCCTTGGATGAGGAATTAAATTTTGCATCCCACGAGCACTCCCACTCGAAATTTGAGTAAAATCTTAGGGAGAAATGTTGAAAATATGAGTTGAAAAATTAGTTTTATTATTTTATTATTTTTTAATCTTTTTACTTTTTTACTCAAAAAATGATGAATCATCCCCCATGGTTGACATCATCATCTTGAATCCTATTGGTTCTTATAAATTTTATTTTGGTTGTACATTTTTCTTAGGAGGCCCATTTTAAACCTCAAAATTGCCCTAATGTATGCCCCAAAGATGAATATTATCATGAAATACTTTTCATGTGAATGTAGATTTTCTAAACTTTATACCTATCACATCTGGCTCTTAATGCATTTCACTAGGGTAAATATGCTCAACATACCCTACTACCTTTACCGAAGCATTGATAATATGGCATTTATTTCCCATGAAAGAGAGTTTGAAAACCAAATGAGAAGTCTTTTCCATCATTCCTTCATCAAAATCATAGTCCTGTATCATCTCAAAGAAGTGAACATTGCATGGAGTACCTTCTTAGCCAATGAGATATTGACTAAGCCATCTATTCAACATGAAAAAAATATACCTTCATCATCTTACCCTTCCACTTCCATTCCCCCATCTCAGCCCACAACACATTCAACTTCATTAGATTAGTTTCCTTCACCAAATTCACCACCCTCATCACCTTTTCATCATGACATTGGATCACCTAGCAGGATTGAGGTTAGTAAGCATAAGAGGGATAATGTGGCTGAGGTTGAGCCATTGGCACATACTTATCATAGAGGTCATAGGCAATTGTTTACACCACATATTTGGGAGGGGGCTTACTTTTTTCACCAACAAGGAAGGTACACAAAGGCAAAGAAAAGATGATAGAAGCAGAGGTTCAGGCAGAGATCAAACATGAGGAGGTGGACCTCCATGAGACAAAGCAGGACTTTGACCTTGTTGACCTAGCTGAGCATGATGACAATGAGGGAACTAGCATCATCGTCAAGGAAAAATATGCAATCATTAGGGAGCTCCAGACCAACTTAGAGATGTCCAAATATATTATTTCATATTATGAGCAAGAAAACTAGTAGCTTCAAGCCAAACATGATGTCATGGAGATTCTGCTCATTAAGGAAAAATGAGAAGAAATGAAAGCTAAAGAATTTCTTCCTGAAGCCTATGATAGGTATGATGAACATGAACAAGAAACAAAGGGTAGGCTTAGGACTAGAGGGCTGAAAAGAGCTCTAGAATCAAAAAGACAAAGGGAGGCTGAGCTTGCAAATCAGCTCACATGGAATGAACAATTTGCCATCATGATTAATGAGAACTGGGAGCATTGGGTTGACAAGGTAAACCAACATTTAGAGAAACTCCTAGATAAGGCCAATCAAGAAATTGACATTCAAAGAAAGATGGCCAAACACTATGCCAAAAGAGAAAGAAATGCAAGGGAAAAGATCAAGGCAACAAATGCAAAGATCAAAGCCCTAACTCACCAAGAAAGGAAAAAGAAACTTGATATACTTCTAGATGCTTCACTCCAATCCTAGCCACACCATCATCATCCACTTCAATTTTGAAGCATTTTGGCTTATTTTTTGCAAGTTTTGTCTTTTTCTGTTTGTTCCTGGACATCGCTATATCAGCAAAATGGTCAAATGCCAAGTGGCCTTGGCACTATGCACTTTTTTGAGCAAATTTTTGAACAAATGAAGACCACCATTGCATGCCAAATGACCAATATATCTAAGAAAACCACTTTGTTTGCCTTAGTTTGCAAAACTAGTAGGTAAAAAGGGTGAAAAACAAGCAAAAAATCATGTTTCTACCTCAATTTTGGCTTAGGCACTGCACACTGAGTAGTATTGGGAGAATGAAGTTTTGAGGGGTCAAATCAGCTTCATTTTTAAAATTAGAGGAATATTCAGAAACTAAACTTGAAGGGATTTCCAGCCAGCCATCTTGAGCCTAATTTGGACACCTACAACTCAGTCAAAATCATCCTGCAATAGGGAGGGCACACATGACACTGTGAGGGTGCACTTGGCAGAAAAATGGCGCACTTAACCATTTGTTGATATTTTTGAATTTTTG
The DNA here is from genome assembly GCA_000404065.3 of Pinus taeda. Classification (NCBI taxonomy): domain Eukaryota; kingdom Viridiplantae; phylum Streptophyta; class Pinopsida; order Pinales; family Pinaceae; genus Pinus; species Pinus taeda. The sequence continues at coordinate 45,804 of APFE031507021.1, read as the reverse complement.
ATAAACATAAATCATATCATATGCTCTGTTTTGGGGAAGTTTTCATAGTTTTTTCATCTTTCTCCAGTTTATGAAGAATACATCTCTCATGCTCTTCCTGGCTCCTCACCTGTCTGAAATCATCTCATCCTAAGAAATCCTAATGTGCTAGCCTACTTACTTACCTTTCCCTTTTGAATGTACGTAATCATATCTCATTTTCCTTGACCTAGATTCTTTGACCTAATCCTTATCCATCAACCCCATCAAACCAAATCAAAACAACCTCCACACTTTATACCTAGCCTAAAAACCTAATACATCCAACCCTCTTGTCTATGATTCTTTGGAGAGAGCCCTCTCTGGCTTGGTAGGGCTGGCCACCAAGCTAAAAGGTTGGTCTGTGTTTACCTCAGTTGGACTCTTCCTCAACCTTAGAGATCTGGAGGAGTGATAACATCCTAATGCCATTTCTGAGGAATGAAAGATTCATTTTCCCTTGGTGTATGACAAGATTTCATTGGGATTTGGTCCTCTTGAGGATAGGACTAAGTTTCAGAAAGGCTAATTTCATAATTGTAGTGTCAAGATTCTAGAGCTGGCTTCGAGGAGACATACAAGAGAAAAATTAAAATCCTGATCCAACTGATCCAGTCGAAGATTCAGAAAGATTGTTCGAAAGAAAAGGAGTCAACAAATCACAATTTCAATCAGACCTCTTTCCATTGGTAAGGTCTTGATCATTGCCTGCTAAATTTCTTTCTCTTGAAGACATTTCTCTGTTTTGAAGTTTGAAACTCTCCTTGTTCCAATCAAGTCTGAATTCTCGTACCTCAGAAAGTCTTTTACCTTGTTAAGACTCTTGCTCCTAAATATATACCAGGTCAAATCCTAACCCAAACCCACCTTCTCCTGTTGATGAGCCTAAAATATTGTTAAGAAAACCTAAAATCTCTTTCCCCAAGACTGAAAGTAAAAAATTGGAAAGAACCACTTCCTTGCCAGATCAGATACTAAGTTTTGAGGATATTCCTTTTGATATTCAATTCGAGATATCCATATTTCGTTCAAAGTCTGAGTCTTGTCTTACAGAGATAGTGTTTTATTACATAAAGTTTGATTCGTACTTACCCACCTTGAAATCTTTGTTCACTCGACCTTCTGCAAAATCCCAATTTCCAAAATGTGAGCACGAGCTTTGGTCTAATTTTGATAAAATTTAAAGCCTAGCAGACCAACTTCAAATTACTGTAGAAAAAGCCTATATCTAGTATCAGCTTGAAATATTATCTTCTATTGTATCTTCTGTTACACCTCTGAATATATCCACAGTCACATCTCCTATTGTATCCTCAAACAAATCAACCATTGTATCGACTTCTGTAAATCAACCTCCTTTGACATACTTACCTTCATCTTCATCCCAGTGAAACCAACCCATTGTAGTTCCCATAAACCCACCCCTAGTAGTCATGGCGAGATTTTCTCCTTTAGTATTGCCTTCTCAGTTGGAAGATTTACCTCATACCTATGGCTAGAGACTTCCTCTTTTTTATTGTAGCCCGAGAGTCACAACAAAACAACATATTGACAAAATGGTTGATTTCATTGATCTAGAGGAAGTTGATGCTGATGATGCGAAAATGAGACTAATAGCTCAAAGTTTTTCAGGAGATGTGAAAAAATGGTTCAGTGGTTTGGCATTTTCCTTCATTGATACTTCTTAGAGGCTAAATGAGTTTCTCTTAGCTCGGTGGCAGGAAAAGAAAAATCCATTGCATATTTTGGCAGAGTACAATACATAGAACAGCGGTCCAAATGAGACGGTTCAGGATTTTACTATAAGGCTCAATCAGATCTACAATTTTATTCCGAATAACATGAAACCTCCACCTGATTTGGCACTTCAACACTATCCAAATGCCTTTGATCTGGAGATGGCTTATCAACTAAGGAAAAGAGATCCCGTAACTTTGGAAGAAATGTAGGATAATGCAGTAAGCGTGGAAGCAAATTTAATGATTAAAAAGTCTCAATTTAAACATGAGAAACTAGAGAAGAAAGTAACAATTGAAGAGGAACCTTCTTCTTCCACCAATATTAAACTAGACACATTGATTATAACCATGGAGAGGAGGGCCAATGGAATGATAAATTCGGATAGACAGCTGGAGCCATAAGTTAGAAATCTGAATTTCAAAAACCAACACAAGACTCAGTACATGATAAAACAAAGAGAGCAAAGAGCTCCTGAGGCGTCAACATCTCAACAACAAATTCAGACACCCTTGTAGTAGAATTATGCTCAAGGAGAATCAGAGGATGAAACAGACCCGATTGTTGAGGAAAACCACTTCTTCAAGGAAGATTACCATCCCATTTTGTTGACTGATAATGAGGAACACATTGAGAAGATAGAAGACCCAAATGAAGACTACATACTGGAGAATGACTATGCATTGGAAACCCAATCAGATGATTATTAGAGAGGATACTTGAATGAAATAATCTCTCAGTATAAGCAATATTCCTCGAGAAAAAAGGATGTCTCGATCACTCCCATTCAAAAAAGGGCATCACAGCAGAAGGATACCCAACAAAAGACAAATTCTCAAGGAAATCAAAGTAAAGGTAAGGAACTTGTAGCAACTAACCAAAACAAAGTAAATCAGCCATCTACAAGAAATCCAAACAAGGAACATGATAGTCAGAAGAAGGATCATACATCAAAAGATCAGCCCAAGAAGAGAGACATCATCCAAAAAGAGGTAGATAAATTTGGCTCATTCAATCTAGAAACCAGAATTTCAAAGCTGAAAGTGTCAATCCCTCTTAATGGGCTAGTCAAAAATAGTCATTATAAGTCTGATATAGTTAAAATGTTGAAATTTGATCCTTTCCAACGTGGTTAATGTTGAGGATGACTATCCTAAGTTAATTCTTGGTCCAACCATAGATGGTCAGTTAGAAGAGAGTGAGGTTCCTCCATTTTACCTGAGTCTAAAAATCCACCAGTGCATCCTTCATAAGTCCATGCTTCACTCCGGAGCCTCCCATAATTTAATGCCCAAATCCATAATGGAAAAGTTGGGTCTAGATATAACTCATAAATATCATGGCTTGTACTCTTTTGGTTCCAGTAAGGTCCATTGTCTTGGTCTAATCAAGGAATTGGTAGTATCCCTGGACCAAATCCCAGCAAATAATGTTTTAATGGATGTGGTGGTAGCTGATATACCACCACGGTTTGGTATCTTATTTTCAAGGTCCTGGGGAGTGAAACTAAGAGGCACATTGCAGTTAGAATTCTCCTATGCCACCATCAAGATTTTTGGGCAATTGAGGAAATTGTACTAAGAAACCAAAATGAAATTCATGATAACTAGCAAGGAGAGATCGAATAATCATCCTATAAATGTTGTACATATAGATTTGGAATCATTTATTTTATATAATGATAGTGGATTGAATGATGTAGACAGTCATGTTGTAGAAATAGAATATGTACCAGAGATTTTTGATTATATAAGGACAATTTTAGATAAGGGAAAAGAAAATATGCCAAGTTCATCAAAACAACCATCGGACAAGGCAGAGAAAGGCTTAGAACAACCATCAGAAAATCTAATGGAAGATTCAAAAAAGCATGAAGAGAAAGTTTATAAAGTTGAGCTAAAACAGAAACCAGATTTCTAGTCCTTGGAAGAAGAGCATGGTCTTTGGACCATGGACTTTGGTGGTGCTCTTGGGAAAGATGGGGCAGGCATTGGCATTTGGATATGAAGTCCACATCAACAGCAAGGTGATGTCCCTCAAAATGTTAGATTATGCTCCTACAAGTTAGCTTTTGATTTCACTAATAACGAGGCAGAATATGAAGCACTAATCTTGGGCTTAAAGATCTTGAAAAAATGGGGTGCACAAAGAATTTATGTGTATATACTACAGCTAAAGGACAACAATATTCCAAAAGGTCTTATACCTTTGGAAGATTTTTTTGATCAAGATGATGTAGCAAGGAAGCCCACATTGGTTCCTATGGAGAAAGGCGTCGAACATGTGAACATTGGAACGACATACAAACCAAAAATGATCAAGTTGTCCGAATCATTATCCATAGAGGTAAAAGAAAAGTATATTCATTTACTGTCTAAATTCTTTGATGTTTTCGCATGGGATTATGCAGAATTAAAGCAGTACGATAAGAAAGTAATTCATCATACTATCCCAATTAAACCTGATCAAAAGCCCTTTAGACAAAATCTAAGAAGGATCAACCGAAGGTTGTTTCCATCCATAGAGAAAGAAGTTAATAGACTTTCCAAGGTAGGCATCATTGTTTCAATCAGATTCTCAGATTGGATATCAAATCTAGTTTTGGTGAGAAAGAAGACGGGAGAAACAAGGCTCTTCATAGACTTCATAAACTTAAACAAAGTGTCTCTGAAAGACAATTATCCACTTCTAAAAATGGACCATATCCTTCAGAGAGTTGTTAGCGCTTCTCGAATGTCACTTCTAGATGGCTACTCCGGTTACAATCAGATTTTAGTGCACGAAGATGATCAAGACAAGACAACTTTTACCACACCTTGGGGCACATTCAAATATGCAAAAATGCCATTTGGTCTCAAAAATGCAGTGGCCACTTTTCAGCATGCCATGGACATATCCTTTTCCAATGAAAACGATGTTTTCTTGTTTGTATATTTAGATGATGTAACAATATTTTCACATTCATATGATGAGAATTTACATCATTTAAGAGATATTTTCCAAAGATGCAGAAATTTTGGGACGGCATCCAGATTGACCCTTCACATGTAGAAGTCATTCAACAAATTGATTTCCCTCGTAGTAAGAAAGAAATCCAAGCATTCAATGGTAAGATGAATTTCTTACGCAAATTTATTCCTAATTTGGTTGAACATCTTAGAGAGTTGACAAATATGTTGAAAAAATATAATGATGTAAAGTGGTTTGAAGAAGCCCGCAAATCTTTTCAAGCAGTAAAGATTGTCTTGACCACTGCCCCTCTTTTAATAAGTCCCGATTACTCCACTGACTTCATAATATTATCCTTTGCTTCTGAGCATACCATGGCAACATTTTTGATGCAAAAAAGGGATAACACCAAGCTAACAATAAAAATTTTTAGTTGCAATATCTGGGATGTAGCCCTTAAGTACAACATCATAGAGAAGCAAGCTTTGGCTTTGTAAAAGCAGTGAAAGATTTCAAAGTTTATATTTTACATTTGCATACTCTCGCTTATGTGCCTAATGTAGCAGTAAAATAAGTTCTCATGCAGAATGATCCAGAAGGTAGAAGAGGTAGATGGATAACAACATTATTAGACTATTACCTTGATATTAAACCTACCAAGCTGATCAAGGGTCATGGCTTAGCCAAGCTCATGGTTGAGTCAAATCTCCATCCTCTAGATATCAACCTTGTAGTAGCATTGTCTGATAATCAAGAAGAAGTAGATTTCATTCAGGTATCTGATATATTTTTATCATCTCCATGATATTCTGATATTATTTATGTTTTGCAACATCTAAACCCCCCTCCAGGCATGTCTAAGGCTAAGAGGTCATTGAAGCTGAAGGATTCTAAATATTGCATTATGGACTTTGCACTTTATTGGAAGGATCCCAGAGGTGTGTTGCTGAACTGTCTAACCGAAGATGAGTCTAAAGAGGTAATAAATGAATTCCACAAAGGAGATTGTAGGGGCCACTTTTACTGGATTACCACGACTAAAAAAGTACTAAGAGCAGGTTATTATTGGTCTACACTTTTTGTAGATATCTACAAGGAAGTGATGAGTTGTCACGAGTGCCACATTTTCCAAGGTAAAATAAAACTTCTTCCTTTTCCTCTACAACCTATATCAGTTCATGCACCTTTTCACCAGTGGGGCCTAGACTTCATAGGTGAGATTAACCCATCATCATTCGCACAACACAAGTGGATATTGATATCTACAAACTATTTTACTAAGTGGATTGAAGCAATTCCAACCAGGCAAGCAATAGATTCAGTTATCATTGAGTTTTTAGAAGCTAATATCTTGTCCCATTTTGGTTGTCCTAACAACATCATCACACACAAAATGACAACATTCAAGTCTAAAAATATGACTGAGTTTGGTGAAAAGTATAAATCAAGTTGGGACATTCAACAAATTACTGCCCACAATGAAATGGTTTGGCGGAGTCCTCCAACAAATCATTAATCAGCATCATCAAGAAAATGTTGGAGGCCAACAAATAGAATTGGCAAAAAAATTTGACCAATGCATTGTGGGTAGATCGGGTGAGTATTAAGAAATCTATTGGACTTTTTCCTTTTCAAATAGTGTATGGAGTAGATATTGTCTTTGCTTCATCATTAGCAATCCTAGTCATGAAGTTGTTACAAGAAGCAGGAAGTGAAGAGAATGATATACAGTGCTGGATCAGTCAAATGATTTACCTACAATAGACACGAGATGAGGTATTTTAGAACACCTCTAAGTTTCATGACAAGATAAAGAAAATCTATGATCAAAAAACAAAGGAGGATGACTTCAAAATTGGAGATGTGGTACTCCGTTGGGATTCCAGAAATGAGCACAAGGGTAAGCATGGTAAATTTGAAAATATGTGGAAAGGCCCTTATAATATTTCATCTTTCTAAGGGAAAAATTCTTTTAGCCTAGATGAGATGTGTTAGAGTCGGTCTAGTTATCCCTCCATCAGAGATCAAAAGCTCTTTTTTGCATTTCATGTTTTAGGTGTCCCACCACTTTTCATCAGTTGCATTTCATTAGGCATGCCATAACTCTGATGGAGTGGTTTGTGTCATTCATTCCTCTCGTACATGTCACTGCTGGTTCAGGTTAAGTCATAAAGCTTCACAAGTCATTTACAGTCATATTTTAAATTTTTAGGTCTAGGTCTAGGGTTTGAGTCAATTTAGTCTTGAAAAGTCTTAGGAGACTAGCAGGCCAAAGGGATGTATTTGATAGATCATCACTTCAATAATTCTCACCATTGTACAACTGAAAAAGGACTTCTCTTCAAAACTCCGTTTTCAAGACAAGTCGCCACCTCATTTTTGTAAAAATTGTCAAAATTTTCAGTTCTTCAATTGTTCAAAGTGCAGCACTAGTCTCCTTTGCTGAAGCATATCAGAGCTATCCCTACAAAAAATTATCAGAGAAAATCATCATTTCAACCTATTTTATGAAAGAAACCAAAAAGGTCAGAGCCTATTAATTTTGAAAAAGTGTCAACAACTAAACATAAGAAAAATGGGTTTTCATTAAGCAAAAATTAAAAGGGAGACTATATAGAATCATTTCTCCTCATTTGCAACCCATTCCACATTTTGAGAGCCAAGAGCATCATTCAAAGGCGATTTTGCAAGTTTGTGAGTAGTTTGGGTCAGTTCTGAGTCGCGCAGTGCATCAGGATAGGCGCGCGACGCATCAGACAACTTTTTGCAGTGCAAATTAACAGGCACGCGGCGCATCCAGAGCGCGCGACGCATAGGAGTTTATGCTTGAAATTTGCCAAGAAATCACTCGAATCACCTCTCCTCACACATAAATTCATAGGTAGGCCTGCACTCATGGCTTGATTTTGGTTTTTGATGGTTTATATGAAGAAGTTAAGATATATTTGTCATGAAAACCAAGTGTACAAAACCCTCCATGTTCATCAATTTGCTATAAGGATTCAAGTGCCAAGTTTGTTGTAGGGTTTTCAAAAATCACTGTTGCCAAGGTTTCTTATTTTCCTTGTTTACCATTTCCTATATTCCCCAAATATTTTCCCCAATAAATCCCCACGAACACTACACCTTCTTCTCTCAAAATCCTAATCCCTCCCCTATAGCCATATAATCCCTACCTTATTTCAAAACCCTAAAACATTTCTATGCCCCTTTCCCTTCCCTAATTTCCTTATTTTATTTCCATTGTTCCCATTTCCCTAATGCTTTCCCTAATGCTTCCCTTTTCCTAACAATTCCCTTGTCATTTATGTCCCCTTGGTCACAGCATTTTGATAAAAAGACAAAAAGTCAATAGTCAAATTTTAGCACACAGTTTTATATAAGCATATATATATATATATTCCAGCTACCTTGTTGTTAAAGAACATGTCAGAGACCGAGTTAGTATATGAGCAGGATTATGATAGTGACTCTACACCGGAGGTCAATGTGCTTAATGTACCATGGAGGTATCACAAAGGTGGCAAAAGTGGACAACATGTTAGGGAGGAGCCTACCGCTTTGGCTCAATTGCAAGCCTTCCCACTTGCAATGGATTATTTTCAGCGCCAAACATGTTATCAATATTGTGAGATGATCTCACAAACTCAGCATCATCGGGAACTGGTCCGTCTATTTGTCCTTAACTTACAGGATGGACATGTAAACCTTGCCGGAGTGGATTTCACTTTGTCACCCGACACTATTGCTCAAGCCACAGGGATACCAAATGTGGGGGAGGAATGGAGTAAACACCAGATGCTAGACAGGTATTACTATGAGCCATATGTCAAGCGTGCATATATTAGACACTTAAGCGTAGCCTTTCCTTTCAGATACCTGAAAGATGAGTTTGCACCATTGATGAAACTCGTCATTCGATATTTCAGCTGTGAGGGTAGATTCTCACATCTCTATGCGTACCATGTTCGTTTGTTGATGCATTTCACACGGGTACGTATGATGAACATTCCATTTTTCATGTGCCGACACATAGAGAGGATGGTACCTTTGGTACAGAGAAAGACGTCGACACATCAGCACAGGAGCATATATCACTATGCATTGATCAAAATCATAGTGATGCATCAGTTGGCACAACAAGGTATGGCTTGGGAGGATTTCATCTACCGTGATTTCTTTTCCGTGCTACAACCTCCTCCAGAGATAGTTCATGAGGAAGGAGGGCCTTCACAGGAGTTTGACATTCCTGAGACCGAGCATGATGATGTTCCAGTATACGTGACATATTAGAAAGGCCCCAGGGCCTTATTTGCAGCCGCATGACGAGTACTATCTCCACATGGGGTGGAAGGGGTCTCGTTGACATCATCAGCAGAGCGAGTATTATCTCCACATCATGTGGAAGGGGTCTCGCCTCCGTCTTTAGCACAGGTACAAATTCAGGATAGGCACAAGAGACCCATGGTTGATGAGGGCCCTTTAGGAGTTCAGGATACCGGTATCATTGATGTTGATGCTAGTTCCCCCAATTTAGAGCTCAAGGAGATCATCCGAGAGCAAAGGGCCAAGAATGAGTCACTGCAAAAGAAATTGCAGATGGCTAAATGGGTGCTCAACTACTTAGAGCAGCGCAACAAGCAGTTGGAAGATGAGCATGAACTTTATGAACCGCGGAAGATTCGGGAAGACTGGGAATTGGCTCGTAGGAGACCCAGTGATTTGACACCTATTGATCGGGAATCAATGCTCATCCGGGTAAAAACTCATTTGGAAAAGTTGTTGGTGAAGGTAAACAGGGACAAGGACATGCTTCGCCACATGAAGACTCACTATTGGGCTCGCATGCATGTTTGGAAAGCGAGAATGAAGATCCTCAAGAGGCATTTGAACAAAGCACAAAAACAACGCAAAAGGCCTGATCCGCTTCGAGTTTTGGCCTTGGCTTAATTAGTTGAGCATGATACATGATGGATAGTCTTCACTCCAATTTTGGGCAAATTTGGAGAAAATTTTGTTGTTTCAAAATTGTTGGCTTGCGAAACAGGTTTTTGGGCTCTATGCGTCGCGCTCAGCGCGCGACCCATAAGATGGGGAGGTCCAAATCACTGGTGGCTTACATTTTTGGATTTTTCATGACGAAATACACATGTTCAGCAATTTCCAAGGCATTTCATCTAGTTTTGGGTGATCAAAAGCTCAAAAAACATCATGAAAATCACGTTTCTGCCACTTTTTCCATCAGTAGGAAGTACTTTTGGGAGAATCCACTTTTGGAGGGTCAAATGGAGATCAAATTAAAAAATTCCACTTGGGTTGGAAAGTAGACATCCAGGGCTTTCCAAAAAGCCTACCTGAGCTCAATTTAGATGCCAAGAAGTGCCCCAAAAGCAGCTGGAAAGGCGCGCAACGCACAGGGCTTAGGCGTGCAGGGCACAGGGTTTTTTGGCACAATTTTCCTCCTCAGCTCAGCGAATCAAGCCAGTTTGACCAATTTTGACTTGTGATGGGGTTTTTCACCCTCCTTGATGTAACTATTGGAAATTTATGTTGTTATGACACTTATTTACCTATTCTAAATGATTCATTCCTAAAATAACAAAAATGTAATGAATGAATTGGTTTCCTAGCTTATAGAGGCAAGTTCTTTTGACTGCCTAGATTGTAGTGCTTAGTTTAGAATTGGTTGAAACAACTCCTAGGGTGATGAGCTCGACCCCTAGAGGCAAGGGAATGAGTTGGATTGCCTATGTTATTCATTTTCTTAGTCATTTTCAGGGTTGGACTCTTGGGAATAGCTTGAGACTATATTGTACATATCTTATCTGCATTTTTGGCAAAGGAAAGACCAGGGTTTTATAGCACTATTTGGGATCCTTGTGGCTTTATGTGTTGATGGTGTGTTTCTCTCAGTAATTGTAAGTTGTGTATGTGTATCATTTTCTCTATTGAAATCTTTTGTAAGTAAACAAATGAAGTGTTAAGGTAGAATCCATGAAATTGCTATGCTCTGCCTTTAAATTTGTTTAATCTTCTATGTTTTCTTCAGTTTAAGGAGAATCCTTGAGACTCCCTTGCTCTCCTTAGATCCTAATCAGTCTGATCTACCCATCTCACTTACTTTAAGGCATCAATACAATCGCCTATCTTGCCCCAAGTAGACCTCTACAAAAGTTGTGCCTCATGCTCGCATCCAAAATTTCTCTTCCCTTGAATTCAACAAAATTTTTAAAATAAATTCTAAACTCTTCGTACTTCATACCTAGCCTAAATTTAGTCATCAATTCGGTCATCTCGAGCCTCTTTGATTATTTTTTTGCCGAGTTTGACCCGGAGAGAGCCCTCTCCTGTCCTCGTAGGGTTAGCTACGAGGCTGAGCGTGGTTTGATGTGGCCTTGAGTCTTACCTTATTCTGGCCTAAGGTAGATTTGAGCGCTAACATAGTGGCGACCATACTAGGGAAGAAATCTCAAATGGTTTGCTTGTTGGTGAGTTTGTTTCTCATGTCTTAGACGGAGTCTGAAGTCACGCCAGGTAGCTTTCAATATGTTCTTGCTATGCATAAGCCGAAGTAGATAAATGTTGCTTCAGTCGATCTCCGGTTAGCTTGTGAAACCTTGATTTGCAAATCACCCCAGTACTTTTTTTCGTTCTAGACCTTTGGATGATTGAGTCTAGCAAACGATTTGGCTGAATCACTTTAATTCTTTTGATCTTCTGATAAACACACTGGCTTCAAAAAGACATACAAGAGCTAATCCAGATCCGAATCCTCCTCCTATTTATGAAAATCCAAATTTGATTCGAAAAATCCTCCGTCAAGAAAGCTCGGCAACTCCCTTGGTTAAATCTCATTCATGTCCCGCAATTTTTGAATACCTTGAAGAACTTCCTTTCGACGAAAAGTTTGAATTGTCATTATTTAAAACCAAGTCTGAAAACGCTCTTGATTCAATTGTTCCAAATCCTGACTTTGCTGCAGCTCTTCAATTTCAAAGGCACAATAAATTAATTGAAAAATTTATCTTGAGGCACCTTCAAACCGACATCCAAGCTGCCAATCTTGCTAATTTCTTAGAAGCTGTATCTGCAAACATCAAATCCACCATCACGACATCTACCTCTAAAATTCCTACTGAACCACCTTTCATTCCTACCATTCCTGTGCAGCCTATAATTACTTATTCAAAATCTACAGCCAATTCCCCTCCTTCATCCCACAACGCTTCTCCTCCGCATACACCTCCGCATATTCCTCATATAGTAACTACACCCACTCCACCAACTACACCTAGAGTAAATCCACCTAGAGCAATGTCTACTCGTTTTGCACCTCTCGCTTTACCTCAGCAATTGCATGATATGCCTGCGGACTATCAGAGTAATATTCCTTTATTTGATGGCACTCCTCAAAGTGTGTCCGCTCAGTGGCACATACACAAAATGACAAATTTTTATGATTTATATGAGATTGATGAAGAGGATGTAACTATGCAATTTTTTGTACAAACATTCGGAGGAGAGGTAAGAAAATGGTTTAGAGGCTTGGGAGCTAGAAGTATACCTACGTTGGCTGAACTTCAGAAGCAGTTTCTAGATCGTTGGGAACTCAGAAAGGATCCGCTTCAGATCAATGCCGAGTACAATAATATTAAACGCAATCATGGTGAGTCTATCCAAGACTACATTATCAGGTTCAATATAGTTTATAATGCTATTCCAGATGATTTAAGACCATCTAGAAAATCATCTCTTTTCAAATTCCCGGATGGATTTGATCCGGAGATGGCTTATTCATTACGGGATAGAGATCCGCCTACTTTAGAAGATGTTATCTCAAAATCAAGCCTGATAGGCTGCTGGTCAGGATGAATCTAAGTAACTATTTCAAACCAAGCTTTTGACTAAGGCTTAGCCTCCTTAGCCTGAGAGGGCTCTCTCAAAGGGGTTTATGATTTTGATTAATGATAAGATGGCTAACTCTTGTGATGTAACAACATAGACAAATATAATGGCTGGATAAACATTTCATAAGTTCCCATTGGGCCTATGGAGTCAAGAATATTTCAGTGAACAATGAAACTACCTTTGCATAGAAGTCAGGGAACTTAGCATTTAAATGTTCAGAATACAACTTACATGAAACCACAGTTCACACATGCATACAGGAAGTCAGAGCAAAATCAGTGAATTCTGAGTGATTATGCATCCATGCAACTGAAAAAAACATTAAGGGAAGAACAAAACACATATTCTGAACATGACAAATCCTTCATGAATCCTGAGAAGAAAAGTAGATGCTTTATATTACTGAAAATGGTCTTTACATAAGCTAAAACAGTACTTCTGCTATCAAATTTCCAACCCCCATTACATTTATGTCTCAGTTATATAAAGAATCCCTATTCTAACTAATTCGAGTTTCCTCCTCCAGCATGAGGGGAATTTTAATAACTAGATCCTTATCTCTAATAATACCTATCAACTATTTAACTGTCTATTAAATACAAATACAATGCTGACTGGAATTTTAAAAATTCCTAAATCAATTATGACTCTAACTCTATCTTTGTGCCATAATGGCTAATCCTCGTTCTTTGACACCTGGTTCTCTTTAGATTTGGCTGAGCTGGATATTAAATATGCCATATTAGTCTTTAAATGCTGGATCCCTATCTGTCCGTGGTATTAGGAAATGTCCCCTGCTTCTCGGCTTCTTTTTTCCATAATTTGCTCGAACATGAACAACACCTTTCTGAGCTTTTAATAACCCAAGAAATGGAACGTGGCCACATTTTAGATATGCTGTAGGCTGTGGTGATGGACAGGTGTCCCTTTTTCAAAAACTCCCGCTCATAATAACAAACTGCTCTGTCTTCGTTAAAAAATATCATCTACAGCAGTTTCGTAGCGCGCTACGAAACTGCTGTTTTATTTAAAACAGTTTGCTTTTTTAACCCAAGAGCTTATATCATCCAATCATCGGTTGCTAAAAACTCCCTTTGATGCTTCACATGTGTAGCAGGGATTTAAACATCTTCAAAACACTAAGATTAAGCAAAATTAGCAAAATTGGGAACACAACCTTTCCAGGAAAGTGAATTCATTTATCAGGTAACCGGCTTAGCTCTGCCTTCAGGTCTTCAGTGGCTTTCTTCAATTGGTTAATCTCTTCTTCAGCTACTTCTATTTGGATTTTCATGGCTGCCACATAATCTCCTTGAGATGTGATGGCTGCTTTACTTTTGCTGCTCTTTTGCTGAGGTCGTGTTCCTTCCCCTGTTTCCTCTGTTCTGGGCAGTGCTTCCTGTACCTGCTAGAAATTTCTGGTCATAGGTCTTCTTGGTTTAAAAACAAATTCCTGGGCTGGCTCATCAAACTTAAGCCTTTTTGAGGCCTTGGTTTTCTTAACCTTTACCTGTGGTGACTGTGTCAAATCAATCTGAATTGGTTTGGACTGCTCTAACTCAATAGCCTATAATAGATCATTTAGGCTTTCCTTAGACACAGGGCTTTCTTTGACAGCTATAGCTTTGCCTTTTTCTTTATTAATCTGGCTTCTTGTCCTCACCCTTGAGACTGCTTCAGGTTTACTTGCTTGAGGTACAGTCTTCTTACCCTGAGTCTTCTCCTTTGTTGATTTCTGAGGCTGTTCTTGAATGACTAACGGCTTCACTGGTTTTGGTAGCTGTGGCTTGGTTTTCTTTTTGGCTCTTGCTTCTCTTTGAAGCTCAGCTAGTGTAAACTCTCTGGCTGGTTGTGGAGTAAGACCAGTCTTACTTTGGAATCCAGCCATGAAGATAAAAGAATTCCAGTCTCTGCCTATCTTTTGGAGGCTATCTAAAATCAACAACTTAATCAGACCATGATGAAATAAAGAGGTTTCATAGTCCTCTTTCCTGAACTTCACCTTATCACACATTTTACTTAGACTGCGAAATAAATAAAACGGAATGTCTATGGAGACTTTCTCGGTAAAATGCAAGAGCAGTTTAAAATGATAAGGATAAACCTTATTGTACCTTCCTTCACAGGTTAAATACTTATGAATGCAGGTAAGAAGAAGAGCATAATGTTCCTTGAGATAGTACCTAGGCACTGCTTTTATGTAATCCTCATTTACGTATGCCTCTTTTAAGAAATCATTACAAGGATTCCTATCAAATTTGAAATTTTTGAACCATTCTTCTTAGCCTCTTGGTATCTCGGTTACAACAGCTATTGCTTCTGGAGAAACTAATATCTCTAACATGGCAACCTTTGAATTCAAACCAGTAAAATTAAGCGCGAATTCTTTTGTTACCTGTGCATGCCCTCCTTGTAGCTTTTTACAAAATCTCCAACACCCGGCATCTTTAAATGCCTTCTTCACGCCTTCATATCTCAAGGTTATGTCCAGGCCTTCGGGTTCATTCCTTTGACATTTGCCAGATCTGTGCTCCTTGCTCTCCATTTTTACTTTGAAAACTTCACAGCCAAATTCTAACAGCTCCAGTCGAGATGGTGATACAGCTCTTCTTTTTTATTCAGCCTCGCTTGTAATCAGGCTCGCTTGAACAGCCTCGCTTGAAATTCAAATCGAAACATGACTGGTCACTCATGTAACACTCACGGCCATTATTAGGACTATGCACGGTAAAATCTCTTGGGAATGATATTTCCATGCATATCAAAAATCTATTGGTGGAGTAGCGGCAAATGAACGTTCGGGCATGATTCAAGAGGTACTCATACTGACATGAGTGGACGGAAATGCTGACTCACCTATGGACTTGACATTTCAGGAAAGATTCGCTGCGGAATGCATGAATCCATTATTTCGCAGCGCTGTTAGTTATATTTTTTAATGATGCGCTGCGAAACTGCTTAATCATTACACGCTGCGAAACTGCTAGATTATGATTGCACTGCGAAATGGGAAAATAAGACTGCGCTGCGGAATCACTAAAAGACAAGGTGACTTGGCATAGACAAGACATGACTATGGAATATTGATGAGTGGAGGAAAGCCAATAGGAGCAGAGTCAGATTTAAGCTTAAAAACCTTTAAAACTCTGAATCCTAAGTGAGAAAAATAAAAATGAAAACATCTTAAACATAGACCTTTGTCATCAAATTAGGGCATGTAACTATATGCATCAAACTTTTAGTTCTAAGTGATAACACTCCCTATGAACTTGTTTATGGGAAAGAAGTCCTGCTCCCCATTGAGTTTCAAGTCAAGACCTTCAAGATGGCAGTTCAGTTGGGGATGAATCTATCAGAATCCCAAAAGCACAGAATGGAACAGTTGAATGAGCTAGATGAGATCAGACAAGATGCAATTCTAAGAATTGATCTAGTTCAACATCAAAGAGCTAAGTGGCATGACAGATATATTAAAGAGAGAAAGTTTCAAGAAGGAGATTGGGCCTTACTGTTTGATTCCAAGTTTAAAGACTTCAAAGGAAAGTTTCAGACTCATTGGCTTGGGTCATATGACATTGATAAAGTCTTTGACAATGGAGCGGTAAGAATCAAGACCATTGATGAATCTCAGACTCCTCTTATTGTGAATGGCCACCGATTGAAAGTTTATCATAAACCACTTTCCAGAGAAGAGTTTGTCAAAATATTCCAAGAAAATTATGCAATAAGGCTGGTGGAGAAGAATCCTTCTCCCCCATCAGCCTGATCTTGGTTTCTAGTGGTTTCTAAAAAAAAAAAAAAAAGATAAAAATGTATAAGCCTGAAAACCAATCATGGATTGGCAGTCTTATACAGAAAATATGGAGTGAAAATCAGGGGCACCTGACACTCCATATTTTTCAAAAAAAAATCTCCTCTCATGTTCTTTCCATTTTCATTCCATCTCATCCACTCATTCCATTTCATTCCACTTCCATTCCATTTTCATCATCATTCTCACTCCATTCTCACTCCAGTTTCATTCCATTCCATTTTCATCATCATTCTCACTCCATTCTCACTCCATTCTCACTCCATTTTCATTCCATTCCATTCCATCAATAAAGTCCCCTTTCAGGACTATTTTCATTCAGCTATTTTCCTCTAAACTATCTTTGTGCAGATCAGGGGGTGTTGTTTCAGTTTCCGCAGCTGGCCACCGTTTCCGCAGCTGGAACCTGTTTCCGCAGCTAGAAACGATTTATGCAGCCAGCATCACTCTGTTTTCAAAATAAAATCAACTATTAGTGCCAAAAGCATGAATGCAGGTGTACGTGAGCTAAGGACATGGGGCATCTTCAAAATATTAAAAAAGGAGCAACTGGTTAGAAATCTTAAGCAAAGAATGACAAGTGTCCAAAGGTATGATCAAAACTCTCTATCAAACAACACTTCAAGTCATCATTATGTATAGTTATTAACCCATGACTGGTTCTTCTATGTGCAATGATTTAATTATTCACCCACTACCATTCCTATTCCGCAATACCATTCCATACACCTCGCATTCATTCTTCCTAACGGTTTTATGATTACCCTGAGTTCAAACTCAAAAATAACTATACTTCTATTTATGACCCGTACTCCTAAGACGTGACGTATTGTATTACGGCTCTTACAAGCCATAATTTCTGCAGCCGTCTACTTGAGACGTGTAAATCTCACATATAGTCACCTAACTCGGGAGAATCAAGCTGTTACTCCACTCATATCATAATCCCTGCATATACTCATGCTCATTTTATGAACTCGATCACGGTCACCACTGCTCACCTGTTGTTTTTCCTGTGATCCGGGCATTTCCTCTGTTTCCAACTACAGTCAATACAGTTTGCTTGATGCTTTGATTACAGCGACTGCATCTGTCCTAAACCCCTATTACAGCTACTACAGTCTCTCCTAAAAACTTTGTGACAGAGCCATTCTTCCTTAACCCTCATAGGTAGAAAAACCCTTAGTGAATTTAAAGCCGAGAATGGGAAAACTGCTGAGAGCCGAGCCGAAAGGATCAAAATACTTGGAGGGTTATCCCCAAGTCAAGGAGTTATTAAAGAAAGCCAAATGGCTCCGGTTTATTCAGAAATTCAAAGGGTATAATAAGGAAGTGACTAAAACCTTTGCAAAGGTCTTTATGGAACAGACAGTGGAGGTGGGAGACTTAAAGTTTGCGGTGACCGAGGCCACAATAGCAGCAGCTACAAGCCTGCCTCAAGACGGAGAAAGATGGTTCAAAAATAGGAGCGTAGATGATCAAATCTGGAGAACGATGCTACGAAATCAAGGTATGGATACCACCGTATTCACTAGAGGTATCCTTGTGCATGTATTGAAAGAAGAATGGTCTGGTTTATTGTTGGTCATACAAAAATTTATTACATGTGACGGCCGTTTTGGCTCTATGTACATGTACCATGTGAGGTTAATGATGAATTTTATAGATGGCCATGTTCTTAATTTACCACATTTTCTACTAGCAAGTTTAAAGAAGATGAGTGTTACAGTTCAAAAGCATGTAGGAAACATTGAGCCACATATCTATCATCATGGGTTCATAAGAATTCTGATTGAGGAGCAGTTAAAGAAATCTAAGGATACTTGGGAATAATTTCTAACGAGAAACTACTTCCAAGAGCCAGCTGAGGCCTTTGGAAGCAGTCCATCAAAAATCCCAAGGAAAAGTAGGAGGAGGGATAAAAATGTTACAGCCCAAGACTCCTCTCTTAAAGAAATTGAAGAGACTGTCCAAAAAGAGGAAGAAGACCAGCCCACGAATAAGAAACAAAAGAAAGAGAAGGACAAAATAACCACTCAAGAAGTCTCTCCATCACCTGAAAAATCCTTAGAGGAGGACTACCAGCCTCTGTCAGAAAGGCTAGTAGATCTTAAAGCTGCTGCCTTGGCCAAGAAACAACAAAAAGGGAAACAAAGTGCAGAAAAGACAAGTGTGAGTTCGTCCTTGAGAAGGAGCTCTCGGCTAAAAGGAAAATGGAAGAAAACCAAGGGAGATCAGTCCCACTTTATTGATTTAAGTGAGGAAATACTTGAGAAAACTAGAACAACCAAGCCTTGAAACAAGTCCTCCACGAGAGGAAAGTCCTTTTCGGCAAGAAGGAGCAAGCATTCCTCCTCCACTAGATTTTGAATTCAGACAGAGAAAATCACCTGAGGTGGATCCTAATCAGCAAGAGGTATACAATTACTTGGAATCCCTAGAAAAATCAGCTGCAGGACCAAGCACTTCTCTGCCACTTGATGCACAGGTTCAGTCTCTAAAACAAGAAGTATTTGAACTAGAAGTCCTAAATAGACACATAATACAAGAAAATGAAACACTCAAAGAGCAGGGTAAGGTAGACAAAATGGTCCATGATAATACCATGCTTCATTTAGGACTGTGGCAGAAGAAGAATAGAAGACTGAAAAAGAGATACAAAAAGTTAAGTAGGGCTCTAATTAACCTCAAGTTTAAATGTCTGGTTAGAAAACCAAGGATGATGATGATGATGATGGCATCAAAGAAAAAGAAAAGAGGACTAGATGTCCTTGCAGAAGCCTCGGAGCATGTAGATTAAAAGGGAAATCACTCAATTTTGGTTGCATGAGGACATG
>APFE031507019.1:82666-96264 GCA_000404065.3 Pinus taeda | reverse complement strand
CCTGCAAGAGAATACTGATGAATGGCTGAAGCAAACTCGTATTTCCTTGGTTGAACCACGCAATCCTCATTGGCATTACTCAATCCCACTGATTGTGCAAATCATCATGCACAGCTATAGTCACAACTGATAGCAATCTGATCCTCTACCACCTGTCCCTATTGAACTGAACATGCACTGACATGCAACTGAGTTAACTGATGTATTCATTAGTTGTATTATGAGTTAATAACTTGTGAATTAATTAATAACTAATTCACGCAACTCATCTCTAGTCTATTTTCCAGTTAGATTAAATACAACCAGTTTAACAAAGCTAAACTGAACACAACTCCATCAACTGCACCTCCAGTCCACTAAACTCAACTCACTTGAGTTCTAACTGAAGTCCTGCATGCAAATATTAATCATCCCATAGGTAACCACGTATTTCCTTCTGGGATCTGCATGTACCACATCCGTAGCTCATCCTGAAGTGCTCCAAGAGAATAAGACAAAGTTTATAGTCTAAATATTATTATGAGCTAATAATATTTGACTGTTTTATATTTAGACTGAGCAGTCACTCCGCTGTGATCTAAAAATAAAAGTCCATCTATTTTTCAAAATGACCAATCATCCATAAACAACAACCTGCAATCCATAGACATGATCCATATGTCTAAAAATAGACATAGTCTAAAAATAGACTTGCGCCAAAAATAGCCTGCGGGCCCACTTAGTGAAGGCAACTCTTTTCACTAAGCTCCACCATCTTGTTGCAATCTCAACAGTGAAGACATAAGAGATCCTATAGTCATTTCTTCTCTTCTAGAAGATTATGGCACAAATGGATTTATCATGAAAATTGGGCGCTGCGGTGTAGTATCTTCTTGTTGTCTTTCACTTGTATTATTTGTCCTCTGCCTCTTACTGTGTATTTTGAATTCCTTGGCTATAAATTTTGTCACCATAAGGGAAGCATTGTCCCTTGGCCCTTAGTCCTACCTTTCTTTTGGTACAGGATTCAGTGATGTTGTAGATGATATAACATACTCTTCTGCCTCACCGTTAATTTTGAAATTAGTGCTAGGGGATCATATGACCAGGTGAAGCTAAGTTTGAAATTAATATGTTTCAAAATATTTTATGCTTCCTTCCTTGCTTATCTAGCATTACAAATAAAAGGCCCTACTTGAGTTTTGATTTTAAATTGAGCCTTCTTCTTTGCTTCCACAAAATGAAGCTGGTCCATGTTAATCATATGTATGATATATTCTAATGCAAAAATCTAGATAGGGACAAAATTAGGTAATTTATATGGAGGTAATTCACATCCATAGATCCTAATCTCTGTATAATTTTGGTATAGATACCAATCTCCTGTTATCGTTTGTTCACTGAGATGTATAAATTTTCTGATCTCTGGCCAAATCCGTGGTTCTACATCACTATTTAATACACAAGAAACAACATATAGAAACTGATCCACAAAGTCACTAAATGTGAATTCACCGGTGTTCTTCCTCACCAAGGAAGTCCAATGGATCATTGATTGTGGATTTCCTTGGATGTCAATCTTATGTAAGGAGAGAAAAACCTCTCTGACTGATAAAAGAGGAACAAATATACTAAGAAAAAAGCATATTTGAACACTCCTTCTCTATAGAACTTCATGAATTGGTCATGAATTAATTCTGCTAAGGTTGTACTCTAATTGAAGATAAGAAATGGCTTTTCATTAACTAAGAAAATTGATAAGAAACTTATAAGGACCTCATCGATCCACTGATTGAAATAATAATGTAACATGCATGAGACAATGGATATTATTTGTTTGTTCATTTATGGAAACATAGAGGATTGATATGGTGGATTGGTTTTAGGAAATTGGACTTTTTTTGGTAGAAAGGCTTCAAAAATCTTTGCTCTTTAGGGAAAGTCAATATTTTTATAGATATCCATGAGGGATTCTAGAGAAAATGGGTGCAAGGGTTCAGGGTTTTGAATATGTAACAATTGATTAATTGATTCAGCAGTAATTGTAAAAAAAGCTTCATTGTTTTGGGAAAAACACTGCTCTTTGACTCAGAACATACTGAACATGATACCATGAAATGAATCCTGGGAAATGATGGGTTTGTGGAATGATAAAATGAGGTAAAGATGAGTGCTAGATGTTTAATTCATCGCTTAAGTAAAAAAAAACTATTTTAACTAATTGTGAAATTCATAAAGATCGAAATCATAGGTGTTTTCAAAAACTTTACAGAGCTGGTCGAGTAATGGTTGATGGTTTAAGTTGATAGTGGGAGGAAGCATGTGGTTTTATGAAGTTTTTGATTTCTTCTTTCAAGGCATGACTGAAAGAAAATGACTGAGAAACAACTGTACTTACCTGGAGATGAACGATTCCCTCTTTAACTAATAGATGGAATGGTCTCTTGAGTTTCACTAGTTACTTTGGTGGTCGTTCGGCTTGGTAATTGGTATAAATGGTTCAGTTTATGACTTGGCAGAGCAGAGAGAGAAAACACAAATAACTGATAATCTTCAACAAAACATAAAAAATGTTTTTATGTAGGTTAAATGGTTCTATCGCGAATTATCTATTAAATGGGCATGGGGGACACTAATGTGTAATGGGAAATTTTAAAATGGGAATATGGTTGGCGAATAAGGAGTTGACAGTTGGCGGAATGGGGATTTTTATTTAAAATTGCCAAGAGTGGGTGTAAAGAATTTGTGGATGAGAGAGAGTGGATTTCGGAGGGGGTAGGAGGTAGTTTATGGTTTTGGAGTGAGGGGGTGCAGAGTGAATGTGAGAGGGACACGTGGTGGAGGCGGTATGAGGGTGTGGTATGAGGGATGACCGCTTTTCTCAACCCTCTCATTGATTAAACTTCAAATGGGCTTCGGGGGTGTGGAGTGGTCTAAGAGTCGTTGATCTCTTAGCACTGCAAATCGTATCCGTCAAACTTTTATTACATTTAACGAAAACGACAAAGAGTTTTGTCATTTGTCTATTTACAAAATAAACTCTTTTTTTGTTTAATTTAATCACATTTAAAATTTAGTCAAGCATGATTAATTACTAAAAAGTGGCATTTTAACTGGCGTGCTGCATTTTTGGATTTTTATTATATATATTTTTTATTTTATTTTTCTATTTTTTGTTCCTCATCATTTCTTAATATAATATATATATATATATATATATTATTTATTTATTTATAAAAACATCTAACTTATCAAAACAATCAATGTTACAACAACAGTGATAGAGAAAGGGATGCCTTACTGTTACACAGTATTTTGTCACGCCTCCTGCACTTCCCCTTGACATACCCCCAAGTGCCCAAAGCATGACCATTATATAGTATACTCATCCATGTGTATAGCTCAAATCCCTCCTTTAACTTTGCTTGGAAAATGCCTTGAGCTTTTCGTGAAGAAATAACTCTTAAAACCCTAAAATGAGGGTCATCACTCTGATGAAGCTCAAAACCATGATGATCGTCTGTTGCACCATGTTTGACCCATGATGGCATCACTCTCTTCCCTGTCATACCCACGATGATCCCAAAGAGGTAATTTTCCCAAAGAGGATGAGAAGCTTCATGATCTAGAAGCTTCTAGAGCGACGAGTTGGAGGTGGTTTCAAATAGGTGAGGTCAAATCCTCCTAACTTGACCTCTTTGCCTTATTCCTATGAGCTATCTCCTTGAGATGTGGTCCTAATCCTATCTTTGGAGGAGTCCTAACTCCCTCTCCTAGCCTATAAATTCCTCTTCTCCTATTCCCAAATAGTTGGACTATGTCCATTTGCACCCCTATGCTGAGCTTGTGCTTAGAGGCTATTCATTAGACTTGGAGAAGGAGTGTCTGTAGAGTTTCTTGGCTTGGAATTGGATTGCCACTCAAGGAGAACCTTTCAACATCAAGGCTATGGTTATAAGATTCCCTTTATTCTTTAAATAATATACAACTGTTGGTTCATCTTCCCAAAATATATATGTTCATGTATGTATTAGCTTGGCATTCCTTGATCAGTTAAGTAGGTTGTTATTAAATTTGCTATTGGTTTTGGTATGCTTTGTTGTCTCTTGATCACTTGTGCAGGTGCATACGCATTCAAAGAAGTAGGAACAAGCCATGACACTAGCGGTTCGAGGTTCTCAACAAAGGAAATCAGATTAGCATCAGATCGAGGTAGGTGATCTCTTTTGTTCTACTTTTCAATTATAACCTAGGAAGATATGTAGTTGATCCTCACATCAGTTGCTAGACCCACTCATTGGGTTAGAGGGATCATCTCTATCTGCAGAGAGGATTAACCTTATCAACACAATGGTGACTTGTGGGGAACCTATGACCCTTTCCTTCCCTTTCTTCACCTCGTCTTTTGACGAGTTTGATCAACTATTAACTTTTAGACTTCATTGGTTGTCTGTAGTCAGTGTCACTTTCTAGTAGATGTTTGAAGGTTGTCAATTTTATGTTCTTAAAGATTTTGATTTTTTTTTTTGTTTTCCTTGATCATCATAGTTTTGACCCTGATAGTCGCGATGATATCGCGGGTTTGTAGCTTACAGTGGCAATGGTTGCTACTTTCCTCTTAACAAGTGCGATGATTGCAGAGGATTATGAAATTTAGGGTTTTTTTTTCTTATTTTCATTCATGTTTCATTCTCCCAATGACTTATTAGTGTGATATTCATTGACTCTGTTATTGTCTAATTGCAATCACCTTTTAACTTGGTTTGAGTGTTCTTGAAGTTTGATTAGCCTTTTAGGGTTTCTAGGTCTTTTAGGTCAACCTTCATCCACTCGTTGGTCTTTTCATTATTTATTAGAGATCAATTACTTATGTTAAAGAGTCTTTGTGTGTTCAGACATCCTTTGCAGATCACTTTTGGTTCTTATGTCTTAAGTTTCTTTCATTAGTAGATACTGTGGAAGTTACTTAAGTTCTCTTTGACAAATGATAGATTACAAATCGATTATCTCATTGGAATCAAAAGGAAGTGTTTGCTTTCAATTTTGTGTTTCGAAAAGTGAAAGTGAAAGTGTTTATTCTTTTCATAGTTTTCGAAGCATTTTGAGTTGCATTCAAATCATTGATGTGAAAGAGATTTTCATATTTGTTGGCTTGCTTGCATTCTCTTTTACTTTTGCACTAGATTACGTTAGTTGCATTTTGAAAAAGAGAAAAAATCTTCATTATATCTTAAGGAAATTTTTCTTTAAGGTTTGTTTTAGCATTATGTTTGCTTATCATATGAAATATTAGATGTCATATTTTGCATTTAGCATTTGAATATTTTCATGGATGCACTTTTGCATTTGGTTTGATGCATGATTTGAGTGATCTTCTTCCCTACATAGATAGCTTTCATCGAATTGAAGGATTTCATTTCATCATCTAATTTAGATTTTAGGAATAAGTAACATCGTTAAGGCCTTGAAATTGAAACATAATTCCAAGATCAACTTTAAAATCTATCAATTAATCTAAGGAGCATTTGAAACATTAACGTTCATATTTAGTGGTCTAGGCTAGAGACGTGTTTTGACGTCTTTAAAACTTAGCAGTTGTTGTTCAATTCAGCATTAGACAACGCTGGCATGAACTTGTGCTCCCCGTACCGTCACATGTATAAAGGGAGACCCCCATAGGTTGCAAACCTTTATCCATAGGAAGTCGAGTCTGCCGCCTTGTAAACATGATACACCGAACACAACAATTGGGGAGATTGCTTGCATATACGTCAAGTCCTTGGTAAATTTATTTGGTGAGGTGTATATTGCAGTTCACAGTTACTTGGTACTCCTTTTACCTAGATTCACTTGAGTAGTCATTTTGATCTTTTCTGACTCTTTAAATTTGAAAAGATCATCAAACAACTTGTCCTTTCAAGCTCACTAAACCATTAGAAGCAAATAGAGTCACCTTTTCACCCTTTTCTCGACTCTTAAAAGATGAAAAGGAAAAGTTTTTGTTTCTAAAAATAGCTACCCATGATAAACATGATGAACCCAAGCAGTTGCTTCTTGGACCAATATTGAGTAATTCCATGTTAATTTCAAGATTGCTAAAATCGTTAAGTGAATCTCCTTTCCTTTTTTGCTATTGAGATAAAGTCATCGTGGCTGAACCATTGATTTCATCTCATAGTTCCCCTTCATTGTCTGATACTGAAGGGTCCTCCAAAGGAGTTCATCTAGAACTTCCTCAGTCACTTGAGGATCAAAGTTTTGAACTTGGAATTATTCCGAGCATCCAACCTTTGTCTTCTCATCCACCTCCATCAAATTCCTAGTCACCTCAAGAATCTGATCTGGGTTCCTCTGATAATCTTATTTAGATCCCAGAGAGTCACTAGAGGCTTGTTGTCTATTAGTTGAATCCATTGTTTGATCATGTTGTGATATCTCCTCAGCACCTTTACAGTCCATACGATCAGCCTGGTTTTCCATTGGAGTTATCTCCTCATACATCTTGTGTTCCTCGTCAACAATTGTTTCCATCTATGGAGTGAGAAGGTGAAATTCTAGTCTCCTCTCCGGGTCATTTGGAAGTTTTCACTACCCATACTCCTCATGTGGATGATGAGCAAGGATATGAATTCCCTCCAAAAGGATTTCCTTATACAGGAAGAGTATCGTCTCCCACCTATCCTAAAACTGGTGGACCCATGTTGCCACATGGATATACTACTTTGGCTCAATTAGTTTCGGGTACTCCTAGTGCCTTGTCATTATATCAAAACCCCATTTGGTCTTCCAATGCTATGCCTAAATCAGGTTTGTTCATTCTGAACACAACCTCTCGAACTTCTGTACAAACTGCAATCACCTCAGTTCCTGTTCAACCTACCATTTCGTCAAAACTTGTCTTGTTGTTTCAACCAACCCTTCCAGTTCAACTGACTGTCTCAGGTCAGGTCTCGGTAAGTTCTTCTAACTGTCCATCAAGTGGATAGAATGTGCCACCGCTTGGGGGGCAAGATCAAATATTCCTCTTGTGTCAGGTGAAACCAATGTGAGTGGATTAGAAACTCACATGGTTGGAGTAAATCAACCTTATTATGGTGCTATTCCTAACCCTGCTAGTCCATTTGGGTTAGGTAACATCCAATATCAGTAGCTATATATGGCTCAGGTTCCATTCCAACAAGCCTATGTCCCATATGGTTCACAAGCCTTGGTTAATCCGCCTTACATTCCTCAAGTAAAGCTTATGTTGAGCTTGGTCAATCCACTATTCCCGGTGGATATGGCCAGATTTAATTAGGGAACTATCAATACCCTTAGGGTATAACCCAAGGAACTGTCCAGCTACCCTTGCAGCAATAAGGACAATATTTACAGCGGCAAGGGAAAGAATTGTAGCAACAAGGGAAATTGTTACAACAATAAGGGAAACCTTTTGCTGTAGTTGCAACAGCCTTTGCAGCTGCAAACTCCGTTTTTTCATCAGACTTCTCAACCTTTGTCCTTGCAAGGCTAACCATTGCAGAAGAAAGGTCAACCTTTACAACAACAAAGTCAGCATTTGCAACAACAAGGTCAACCTTGGCAACAACAAGCTTTATATGCGTATCAGCAAGGTCAGCGTTTGCAAGGCCAAGGTTAATCCTTGCAGCAACAGGGTCAATCTCCTTACGTCCAGGGTCAATAGGATCAACAACCTTATAACCTGCATGCCACATACAATACTTATCAATGGCCTATGGTATCACAATATTAAGCCTACCCTGGACCAAATCCACCTTATGGTTAAGGGAACCCTCAGCAGTGACAAAATCAGGTTCCATATGGACAAAATCCTCCACTATGGGGGTAAAAATCCTTACCAGCAAGGATGGACTTTGTAGTTTGGGTCTCCTCAAAGGCCCTATATGCCCTTAACATGAAATTTCCTTTCTTCACTACGTTGGAGTTGCCCGATGTCTCGAGGCTCATGAATGATCCCATTCTTCATTCACCTTACTGGCCTCTAGGTCCAATGCAAATTTCGAGTGATTGCCCCAAATTCAAGGGAAAAGATAAGGAGGATCCGCAAGCCCACGTGATGACATATCACCTCTAGTGCTCCTCCAATTCATATGTCAATGATTCTATCCATCTTCGACTCTTTCAAAGAACTCTCATAGGTGCTAACGCTAAATGGTACATCAAATTGCCTCGAGGTACCTAAAGTGACTTTAACTCTCTCGCTATGGCTTTCCTCACTCATTTCCAATTATCGATTCGATATGAAACTGGCACTCATTTTCTTACGTCCCTTAAGCAAGACACTGTTACCCACATTTTCAATAATATACATGAATGGAGACGTCAGCATCGCCTCATCAAGTTTGATATTGCTGATGATTTGTTGATAGAATGGTTCACAAAATCATTTATTAGCAAGATTGCTAAGGACATAGCTATGGGTGGATGTGTTACTGAAGAGCAAGCTATCACCCATGCCCAGTATTTAGACTTTGTCTGTTCACAATCTGGAACATTGTATGAGATGTTACATGATGCTCCGAGACCATCATCAGATCTGACAACATCAAAGTCTTTGATACACCACCTGTCGATAGTGTAATTGGTTTCGTGTCTCAGACTTACCCGAAAGCTTCTTCAAAGCAGAAATCTGTCTCGTGTTGGGTGTGGAGCTTGATTATTTTCTGTATTCGAAGGTTTCAGCTGGATGTATACCCTAGGAAGATTGTACACCCCTCTATGCGGGGGGTGCGGGGGGGCTTGTCCCCCTCACGGGGGTTCAGGGGGGCCGATCCTCCCCGACTGGGGGGTCCAAGGGCTAGTGGTACCCCGACAGGGGCTCAGGAGCAGCGCCCCTGAAGCTAAAAATAGATGTAAAATTGCCTTGTAAAAGTATAGTAATTTTTAGTCAATCTGGGCCATTCATTAGGCAGATGATCTGAAGGTAGAAGTTACGTTTAGTTTATGGTTTTTTGCCCTAGAAGGCAACCCCTCACTATATATGAGGGAATTGTATTGCATATATGTATATCTGTATTCTGAGTAAGGAAGAGAGAGGAGATTGAGAGCGAAGAGGGAGTTACAGTGGATCTATTGTAGGTTTTATCTCTTCAGTTTGCTAGATAATATAATAAAATAAGGACTGGCTATTTCTCCGTGGACATAGCCCAAACTGGGTGAACTATGTATATCTGTGTCTCTCTTGTTTTATGCGTTTTCTGTGTTTATATTTCTGCAATATTTTATGTGTTCCATTGCTTTGTAATATATGATTTTCTAACAACTGGTATCAAAGCCGAAGGTCTATTTGGCTGATAAAATCGCAGGAGAGAAGGGTTCCTGGTTCGAGTGGGAGCACTAGCGGAAGATGGTAGGTTTAGGGCCGAAAAATTCAACGGCCAAAACTACCAGCTATGGAAGATGCAGATGGAATATTATCTGTATCAGAGAGATTTGCACCTACCATTGAGCGGAAAGACAAATAAGCCGACGAGTATGACAGACATAGAATGGGATATTCTCGACAGAAAGGCACTTGGAACAATACGGCTGTGCCTAGCGACATCGGTAGCATTTAATATTTCAAAGGAAACAATAATAGAGGGTTTAATGTCAACACTGGCCAAACTATATGAAAAACCCTTAGCCTCAAATAAGTTATTTCTTATGAAGCGTTTAATTAATATGAAGATGTCAGAAGGTGGATCTGTTGCAGACCATTTAAATGATTTTAATACAGTTACAAGTCAGTTAAGTTCTGTAGGGGTAAATTTTTATGATGAAGTTAGGGCTCTGTTATTTCTGTTCTCATTGCCAAAAAGTTGGAATGGTATAGTTATGGCCATTAGTAACTCTGTCTCTAGATCTAGTACTTTAAAGTTTGATGATGTTATCGGTACAATCCTTAGCGAGGAAATGCGACGGAAAAGCTCTGGTGAGACATCAGGCAATGTTTTGACTGCAGAGACTAGGGGAAGAAAAATGGAAAGAGGAAAGAGCCCAGGATATCACAGTTAGTTAAGAAAAGGCAGATCCAAGTCCAGATCGGAGATAGTGTGCTGGAAATGCAGGAAGAAAGGAAACCTGAAGAAAGACTGCAAGTCTAGGAAGGGAAAAGAAGGAGACGCACATCAAGAAACTAATCATGAAGCGAATGTAACAGGTGATGTGTTGCAAGATTCTTTGATTCTTTCATTAGAAAATATTATTGATGCCTCGGTGGTAGATTCAGGGGCCTCATTCCATGCCACACCTGATAAGAAACGTTTTCATGATTATGTTCAAGGAGATTTTGGACAGGTTCGATTGGGTGATGATAAACCCTGTAAAATTGTTGGAATGGGTACAGTTTTCATAAAACAACAGAATGGAAATCAATGGCTATTGAAGGACGTAAGGCATGTTCCAGATCTGAAGAAAAATATGATTTCAACAGGGCAGTTGGGAGGTGAAGGTTGCGTAACTACTTTCACAGATAAAACCTGGAAGGTGAAGGTTGTGTAACTACTTTCACAGATAAAACCTAGAAGGTCACTAAAGGAGCCCTGATAATAGCGAAAGGAGAAAAGGTTGGTACATTGTATTTATGCAATGGTATTTCTAATTCTGTTAATGATTTAACCTCTACAGGAGAAGATACCGCATTGTGGCATCATATGCTCAGGCACATGAGCGAGAAGGGGATGCAAATTCTTCACTAAAGAAATTTGTTGCCAGGTTTGAAGCATGTTGATTTAAAATTCTGTGAGAATTGTGTTTATGGAAAATAGAAGAGAGTCAAATTCCTTAGAGTTGGAAAAGAAAAGAAGAGCGAAAAACTAGAGCTTGCGCATACATATGTATGGGGACTTGCTCAGGTATCATCTCTTGGTGGCTCTCGTTATTATGTTACTTTTATTGATGATGCAACCAGAAAAACGTGGATTTATTGTATTCAAAATAAATCTAATGTATTTGATACTTTCAAGAAATGGAAAGCTTTGGTTGAAAATGAGATAGAGAAAAGGTTGAAGTGTCTCAGATCAGATAATGGAGGTGCATATTGCAGCAAAGAGTTTTATACATACTATTCAGAGAATGGAATTCGCAAAGAGAAGACAGTTCTAGGAACACCACAAAAAAATGGTGTGTCAGAAAGGATGAACAGGACAATCATGGAGCGTGCAAGGTGCATGAGATTGCATGTAGGATTGCCTTTACAATTTTGGGCAGATGTTGTAGTTACTACTGTTTATCTAATAAATAGAGGGCCTTCAAGTTCCTTGGATGGTGGTATTCCAGAGGAGGCATGGACAAGTAAAAAGGCAAACTACTCATTTTTAAAGACTTTTGGTTGTGAAGCTGTTAGAGCCTAGATTTACCTTAGGCTGAAAAGGTAGGATCCAGGGCCAACATCAAACCACGCTCAGCCTGGTAGCTAGCTCTACCAGGACAAAGAGGGCTTTCTCTGGGTCAATATCAGCTAATTATGCTCACTAAAGGCTTGATATGGCTGATTTGATTACTGATTTTAGGCTAGGTATACGTGTGCAAGAGGTTTTTGAATGAATTGATGAGTTGTTGGCTTCGATGAGAAGGTAGATTTTGGGTGTGGGGTATGAGGCACAGTCCTACAGGGATCTCGATGGGGCAAGGTAGGCAACTGAATTTGGCACTCTAAATCCAGTGAGATGGATGGATTCAGATAGAGGAGGAGTTGAAGAGGGCAAGAAAAACCATGGATCCTCTCCAAATAGTGGAAAACATCAAAAAACTAAAGCAAACTTCAAGTAGAGCACTACAATTTTCAATGTAGTCTACTTACACTCTTGTTTGTTTAGCTGAGAAGAAATAAAGAGAAATGATACATATAACACATGAATAAATTCACAAAGACATAAGAGAGCACTATACCAAAACAAATGCCACAGGGATCCCAAAGAGTGCTGCAAACCCTGGTCTCAATTCCTTAGCCAAAATGCTGATATGAGTGTACAATGAAGCTCCTTACTTTCTCAAGAGTCCAACCATGCTAATGACTGAAAAAACACATAATATAGATAAAGCATAGCTCATCCTAGCCTCTAGGGGTCGATCTCACATGTTTAGGAGCTTATCCAACTAATTCTAAACTAGGAACTAGAAATCAGGCAATGAAACAGCATGCCTCTAGAAACAAGGGAACTGATTCATTCAGTTTCAAACAACTTTTTTAACTGATGAATCTACCTTACCAAGTGAGAATTTGACATATTTACATCATGATCCATCAATGTACATGAAGTTACATCACAAATTTGACATTAAGAAGGTTAAAAAGTCAAACTAGTCAAACCTAGGTGAAAAACAGAGCAATACTTGGTCAAACTGGTAATTTTTCCTCTATGCGTCGCGCCTGATTCTCTATGCATCGTGCCTGTTTGGACCCACTTTTGGAGGCCTTTCGGGTGTCCAAATGAGATCCAGGTGTGTGTGTTGGAAAGGTCTACCTGTCTACTTCCCAACGCAAGTGGAAGTTTTCAATTTGGCCTCCATTTGCCCCTCCAAAAGTCCATTATCCCAAGGCTACTTCCTGTGTGTCAAAATAGGGGTAGTGAGGTCATTTTTTGAGTGTTTTTGACCTTTTTAAGGGCTCAAAACCTGACCAAATTTCTTGGCCATAGGTAGGCAAGCATAATTTTTCATGCCAAATCCAAAAATGCTGAGTTTTTGTGATTTGGAGGCTCCTAGAAAAAGTGAGCGCCACGTGGCGCAGCGCATAGAGCGGAAATTTCTGTGTTTTAGTGCCAAAAATTCAAAAATACAAAAGGTGCCCCAATTTTTTTGAAATTTGGGCTGAGTCTTCTCCATCAAGCATTGTGTTGGGCCAAGGAAGCCTTAGCCAATATCTGAAGTCTATCATGTTCCTTTCGCCTCCTCGATGCCCTTTTCAACTTTGCTTTCAAGCTCCTGATTCTTGCCTTGCAAACTTTGTTCCTCGCCATGTAATGAAAAGCCATGTGTCTCAACAAGTTTTTCTCCTTTTTGGCCTTCTCCAACAATCTATCTAAGTGGATGTTGGCCCTCTCAAGCCAATACTCTCTATCGGCATTGATCTCCCGCTCGAGTGAAGTGAACTCCACCCTCCTCCTTTGGGCAGCTTGCCGATTCTCCCGAATGTTTTGTAACTCCATGATTGTGTGCTGATCTTCAAGCTGCTTATTTCCCTGCTCCAGTGTATGTCTCTTCATCACGGTCATATGAACGATCAAATGCCATATCTGCTAGTGGATGAACTGTCTTGGAGCTGCCTTGATGAGAAGTAAGTGATTGTGATGTTTCTTGACTTTTGCCACCAAGGGAAAAGTGAGATAAGGGATTGTGGAGGGAGAAAACAGTGAGGGATTTAGGGATTGTTGGGGTAGTGTTTAGTTAAGGGAATAGGGAATTAGAGAATAGTTTGGGAGTTTTTAGTATAGGACTAGGATTTGGGAATTTTCATGTGGGATTTTGGGAAATGGGAATGGGGATATGGGATTGGGATATGGGATTAGTGAATTTAGGGATATGTAGGTTTAAGGAATAGGGAAATGAGGAAAAATGGAGTGATGGAGTAGAAAAGTGAGGAAATAACTTGGAAGCTAAATAATTGATACAAACCC
>APFE031507019.1:53129-79004 GCA_000404065.3 Pinus taeda | reverse complement strand
CCCCCAAAGCTAAAAGTAGATGTAAAATTGCCTTGTAAAAGTCTAGTAATTTCTAGTCAATCTAGGTCGTTCATTAGGCGGATGATATGACGGTAGAAGTTATGTTTAATTTAGGGTTTTTTCCCTAGAAGGCAACCCATCACTATATATGAGGGAATTGTATTGTGTCTATGTATATCTAGATTCTGAGTGAGGAAGAGAGAGGAGATTGAGAGCAAAGAGGGTGTTACAGCGGATCTGTTGTAGGTTGTATCTCTTCAGTTTGCTGGATAATATAAAAGGAAGGACTAGCTGTTTCTCCGTGGATGTAGCCCAAACTGGGTGAACCACGTATATATGTGTCTCTCTTGTTTTATGTGTTTTCTGTGTTTATATTTCTGCAATATTTTATGTGTTCCATTGCTCCATAATATATAATTTTCTAATAGGTCTTCAGATGGCTAAAGATTTAAAGGTGAAAAACTTGGTTGTCTTTTCAGATTCTGAACTTATTGTAAAACAAGTTAGAAACCTTTGTCAAACCAAACACCCAAGACGAAGAGCCTATAGGAATGAAGTTTGGGATGTCATTGAACAATTTTTCTTTGGTTTTAACATTACTGTAATTCCTAGAGATCGAAACATGCATGCTGATTCACATTTTGTTTCAGCCAGCTCTTTTAAAACTCCTCAGCCAACACTATTAGAATATCAGACCCAAGTTAAATATAGACCATCAATACTTGACAATTTAAAATATTGGTAGATTTTTGAAGATGATGAGCAGCTAAAATCCTTTCTGCAAGTCATTGAAGAATTTTCAAACATGCAGATTGAGGAAGATCAGAAAGAGGTCCATGAAACAATTCATCAAAATTCTGATAAACCATTTGAGTAAAAAAATCTTGATCATGCAATCATACAACTGTCTAATCATTTTATTCCTAAAGTATTGATTCCATTAGAGAAGATTTTTTATGATAATGATGTGTTTAAGAAACCTATGTCTAAAACACCTGATGAAAAAATTGAAGAGTGTAATATTGGGACAATAGATGATGTTAGAAATATCAAGCTATCATCAACCCTACCTTCGGATGTAAAAGCTAAATATATGAATCTTCTTAAAAACTATAAAGATGTTTTTTCTTGTTCTTACAGTGAATTAAAAACCTATGAAGCAACCTTGATTGAACATAAAATTCCCTTAAAACCAGAGGCAAAACCCTTTCACCAAAAATTAAGAAGAATCAATCCCATATTAATCCCAACTATTGAGAAAGAACTTAAGAAGCTACTTGATGCTCACATTATTCTACCTCTGAGGTATTCAAATTGGGTAGCTAGCTTAGTTCTAGTCCGAAAGAAAAACGGTAAGATTATGTTGTGTGTAGATTTCTGGAATCTGAATAAATCATCCCTAAAAGATAATTATCCATTACCCAAAATGGATCATTTACTTCAAAACGTTTCAGAGTCTAGTAGGATATCTATGCTTGATGGTTTTTCAGATTATAACCAGATCATGGTGCACAAATTTGATCAAGATAAAATTGCATTCATCACTCCTTGGGGTACATTTATGTATTCCCGGATGCCATTTGGATTGACCAATGTTGGGGCCACTTTTCAAAGAGCCATGGACCTAGAATTTATGGGTAAAACTTCTGAATTCACTGCTATATATTTAGATGATTTAACTATCTTTTCTGATTCTGATGAAAATCATCTAAAGCACTTGAGCAAGGTTTTTGACAGTTTTTGCTAGGTTTTCCTTTGACCAAATAAAAAATCCACCTCTGAAGCCCCTACATTAGCTAGTCTTGATTATTCTCTACCTTTCAACATATTCTCTTTTGAATCCGAAACCACTTTAGCTGTTGTACTCCTACAGAAAAACATTAATGGTGATGATCATCCCATAGAATTCTTTTCCAAATTCATGAGGGATGCTGAACTTAGATATGATATCATGGAGAAACAAGTCTATTCTCTCATTCAAGCCCTCAAGGCTTTCAGAACTTATGTGTTGCATTACACATTACTGCATACGTCCCTAATCATGTTGTAAAAACCATTTTAACTCAGCGAGATACTGATGGGAAAAGGGGGATATGGATTGCCAAAATCCTTGAATTTGTCCATGACATCAAAACCACAAAGCTTGTGAAGGGCCAAGGTTTAGCCAAACTGTTGGCTGAATCTAATTGCAAAGTACTAGGAATTAATTTGGTTGCTAAAATGTCACCTAGGAAGAATCCACAAGAACCTGCCTTCATATTAGAGGAGAATCCACAAGAACCTCCTTCTCATATAGAAGGAGATAATCCACAAGAACCTCTTCCTTCAGACCAGAATATTCTTGTTCATATAGATCAGAAATATCTTCTCTCTGATTGATATTTTGATATTGTTCAATTCTTCAAAGATTTTCAATGTCCAATTGATATTAGTTTGGAACACTGCAAAGATTTAAAGCTGAAATCAGTTAAATATTGCATCATCAATGCAAACATGCATTGTAAAGATCCTTTAAACATCCTTCTCCTCTGTCTAATTGAAAATGAAACAGGAGGAATAATAGATCAGTTCCATGTAGGGTTTTGTGGTGGACATTATGCTTGGAGAGCAACAACCTACAAGATTTTGAAGGCAGGTTTTTATCGACCTTCACTTTTCAAAGAAGTTGCAGCAAGAGTAAGACGTTGTGTGCCATGCCAACTTTTTGCAAGAAAAAAAAAATTGTCATCACTTCCTTTAGTTCCAATGTCAGCTCAAGCTCCTTTCCTATAATGGGGGTTAGACTTCATTGGGGAAATCCATCCTCCATCAGGCAACCAACATAGATGGATTTTAACTGCTATTGATTACTTTACCAAGTAGGTAGAAGCCATACTTGTAAAGAATGCTACTGATACTATTGTAATTAAGTTTCTTGAGGAAAATATTTTATCAAGGTTTGGATGTCCTCAACAAATTGTAATAGATAATGCAACAACTTTCAACAGTATACAAATGATTGAATTTTGTCAAAAATATTCAATTGTATTGCATCATTCTTCACCATACCATCCATAGGGTAATGGGTTGGTAGAATCTTCCAACAAGAGCTTAGTCAAGGTTATAACGAAGACTATTGAAGATCACAAAATGAGCTGGAACACACACTTGATCCATGCTATTTGGGCAAACAAAGTTTCTCCTAAAGGGTCAACATGCAAGTCTCCTTTTCAATTGGTTTATGGTAAGGAAGTTGTTTTCTCACTCATTTAGCTTTACCTGTAATGAAATTTATTCAAGAATGTTATGAGGAAAAGGATGATTTTTCAAGGAAAATTAATCAAATCATTGAGCTAAATGAAGACAGAGATGAAATTCAGTATCGGCTAAAGAAGTATCAAAACAAGATGAAGGAGATTTTTGATAGAAAGGCAAGAGAATTTTTTTTTAGAAAGGGTGATCTTGTGCTCATATGGGATTCAAGGAGAGAAGACAAAGGAAAGCATCATAAATTTGACAATATCTGGTTTGGTCCATTCAACATTGCAGAAGTCAAACGAAACAACACATTTGTATTGCAGAATCTAGAAGGAGAGTATTCCTCATTGCTAGTCAATGGGAAATACTTGAAACACTACATTCAATATTAGTTTTTCATTTCATTCACCATATGTAAATATTCAGAGAGATTATTTTCAAATCTGCAAGTGAGTATCTTTTGCAGCAAAGATTCCATAGACCGAGGTGAAGGCATTTGGATCTACTTGTTCTCTGCATCCCACAGGGGGAAGCAGTCCCCAGATGGAGCCGATGTTGTAACATATCTACTTTTGATAAGCTAGTATATTAGATATATAAATTTTGAAAATATTAAGGTAGGATATGGATGCAAAAGAAATAAAACTTTGTTTAAAAAATGTTAGGAAAAATTGATTATGATAGGCATCCATATTAATAAAATGTTAGGTGTTAGTTTCTTTAAACAAAGAAGGAAGAATAAAATGTTAGGGAAGCTAAAAGAAAAGGGAAAAAGATTCATTTAAAAGTTTTGGAATGCATAAGGTTGCTAGCTCAAATGAACCATCATCATGTTGATCCTATGTTGCATGTGCAAAAAACTTTATCGAAGGAGGTCATGTTCCCATTCTTACACTAAAATCCCCTCCTTACATTATAATCCCCTACATATTCATTTCCCTAATTCACTCCTTCATTACAAACTCCCCTCATACTTTTTATCCTAAGTCTTAATTCCCAATACTTCATTCCTAAGACATTATATTTCATTCCCTACCTCTCTACCATATAACTTTCCTAAGTTATATTCCCGACACATTATCATTTTACCCCATATATCCCGATTCATGTAAACATTGGAATAAAATATTTAACGTGATTTCAGGCCCCACGATTAAACATTGGTTATCTTCCTGCTTATCCCCGACTGTTAATTTTAATCCAGCGCTTATTATATGATTTCAAACCCCCTCCACCATCCGACCTTTATCAACAAGGGGGGGGGGGGTGTGTGGGTCCAAAACGAGTTGTATTACCATACCACCCACCTACTATGTGTCATCATTGAAGGGATTTCGGACCCCCCTCCATCAAAACCGTAAACAACCTCACCCCCCGTCTGAAAGTTGTTTCCTCAAAACAACTTACCATTGACTGTTGATTACTCCGCCATCCCGCCGCTGCCACGTAGCCTGTCACTGATGTATTAAATCACCTCCCTCCATATTCTCATTATCCATTTATTTCAATTGCCCATTAACCTCGCGCCATCAATAGTTAAAACATTTTGTTATAAAATCATTTCAAATCCTCCGCGAACTTCCTGTTTTCATTCCACAGTCTGCAGAGCTCGAATTACTATCAATCTTTGGTCGCAGGTATTCCATTGATTCTTAAAGCACCACCGCCTGTCTGAGAAGCATCCTAGTTTATATATACACTTCCCATCTTCAACCTTTATAATTTGAAATCCACTGTCAAATTACTATCAGTATGCCTCCTAAACAAAAGAAAACAGAGGAAGATGTTAACCCTCTCATTTTTCCCTCTGCTGACATTCACCATATGCCTTTAGCCAATAGAGACTATATGATTCACAAAACCAATTTTGATTTTGATCTTTTTGAATTACACTGTTGGCTAGAAGATAAATATGTCGACCAAACTGATGACCTTCAGCTATGGAAATCAAACCTTCCCTATTACATCTTTCCTCTCACCTGCAGTGCTCCAGATTTTATCAGAAGATGTCAAGCTTCTTAACTCCCAGATCAGAGAGCAATTCTCAATCCTCAGGGTCAAATTATGTTTACTATAACCCCTGAATCCATTGACCAGATGATGCAAGCCCCAACTGTCAAAGATACCACTCCATTTTCTCATGAAGCCTTAGTTGAATTATATAAAAAACTAGATTTTACCAAGAGAACTGAAACCCTGGAGTTATTCCTTTCAAAAGATGCCCCCGTGCCTAAAAAGAATCCTCCCTATCCTTCATCCATTTTTCCAGAAAGAGCCAAGCAAATTATCACTCTGATTTCTTACTTACTTGGCTATTACTCTGATGAATGGGTCAATGATGCCATTATTGGATTCCTGTCAATCTTTTCTAATGATGCTCAACCCACCATTGTGTTTAATTTTAGTCAGTTTTTAGTAAAGTCCATCCACCAGCAGTGTGTGAACTTTGATACTCAAGAGCTTTTTAAATATAATTATGTTCTAATCTACATGTTCATATACGTCCAAGGAGATCATCTAAATCTGTGATTGTATAAGTTAGATGATAAAGGAGAACAACAATCAGTTATATTTTGGACTACCATGGTCAGGAAAGAACAAAATGAATATTCATTTAAACAATTCATAGACATGTTTGTTCATCATGCCATGAATATTTTGAGTGGTAGCACTGAGATCAAAATAAGTGAAGAACTTCAGAAAGTTTTGCAACTTACACAACAGGCACAGACTAGAGATTGTTATCTCTATGAGAACTACACTGGGATTAGATTTTTTGGTTGTGAACTACCACCTTTTAAGCTACCTAAATACCTCCCAATGAGGATTTTTGAACTTGAATATATTAGATAGATGATAAACATGGACCAAATTCACTTTACATCTGCCAAAAAGAAATCACAATTCAGAATAAAGACATAGGTTGGTCAGTTTATTTGTAATAGTAGGGCAACAGGAGAAGAAGCAGAGAAGATATTGAAAACCATGAAATTTGATTTGACTTTTACTTGGTCTTATGACCCATTAGGAATCATTTCTAAGTTAAGGGTAGACACCAAACCTACACCTTACTTTCATACAACAAGGCCAGAGATTGAACAATACAAACATCAAATAGAGTGGCTACAAAATACTCTACAGGAATCAGAAGAGCAGCAAGTGTCTACTTCTGCAGTGCATACACCTTCCCTGCACGAAAAGAAGATAACAAAGAAAAATAGAGAGGAAGTGTCTCCCATGGAAGCTAACATCATCAGCTTAGGTTTTAAACTTATGTATAGGAAAAAGGAAAAACTCAGGAAAGATTCAGAACAACAACAACCTAACACTTCAAAAGAAATTCCTAAAACTACATCAGGAGAAGAAAAATCAACAGATCCTCTTGATACTTCAACAAATTCTCAAAATCAGTAGTTGCAGATCATACAGAAAGAAGAAACTTCATGAAGTAAGCCTAAGAAAAGCACAATGGACATCTACAAAGAAATCAAGCTAAAGAATGAAGATTTAAAAATCAATATCTATAATCAATTCTAGAAGTAGACATCTAGCACACAGAGCATATTGTTAACTGCCCATGATTCAAAGAAAGGAAGAATGCACATGGAATTTCTCCAAGCTCAAGTACCTCATCCTAAAGGAGAGGAAGATTAAAAGAAAGCCACTCTTGAGTTTGATATTAAGGATGTGCATTTAATTGATCAAATCGAAATGCACAAACAGTCAGGAGAGATGATATTTTCCTCTGCTACTAATACTGCCATGTCATTTTCTAGATTGCAGGTCACATTTTCCACCATTCGATCACAACTCGACATGGAGAATATTTCTTCTCATGCCAAAGACTCTAGGATTAAAACTCTAGAAGACCTGGTAATCAAATTGGGTTATGACCCTGCAAATGTTAAAGTTGCAGAGGAATTAATCAAAAAGAAGAATGCAGACATTGCTGCATTAAGGAAACAGCTCAAACTCCCAGCAACTGAAGATCCTTTGGCTAAGGAAATGAATGAGAAAGAGAACCAGAAGGTAGATATGCTAAAGCTCATTATTGAGCAAAATTCACAAATAAGACAGATGGAAATCCAAGTAGAAAGACTCATTGAAGAAGCCAACAAATCAGTTGTTCCAATCGTTTCTATTCCTTCAGCTATACCTACAACAGTCACTAAAGGAGATGTTATAGAATTGGCCCAAGCAGTTCAGAAGATGACACTTCAATCCGAAGAAATCCAAAAGTTGGAGAAAACAGTGAAGCAGCGGGAAGACATTAAAAGCAGATCTGACACCAACCATTCATTAGAACTCCAGAGAGCCAAAACTCAGATTGAGAATTGGAAGAAGTTAGTAAATGAAAATGCCATTGGCACTCCCCTTGCTCATGTTAAAGAAATCATTTGGGATAACATCATCAATGAAATGAATGAAATTTGGCCCTACATCCATATTATGTTTGAACATAAAAAACTGGTAGAAAAAGCCAACAAAGCTATTTCCAAAATAAATGATCAGTTAGGAACAATGCCTGCAACAACAAAAAAAATCATTAGATTTCTGAATTCCAAGGATAAATATGAGTTTGAAGAATTGGGAGTAGAACACAGAACTGAAACAATCCTTGAGGTAAAAAAGGTTCTTACTAAGAAGAACTTAGTAACACAGCTAAAAGAAAAATGCCACACTCTGGAATTTGGCATTAATAGGTTTCTATGAAGAATTGATGCATTGATTAAGAAAGGATTCCCTTCTATTTTTGTGTTGAATGACAAGCTGATGGACATAACAAATTATATTCAAAGACTACATGAAAAGATGAGAACCTCCATTGTTGCATCATATTCAATCAAAGGATCAATCATTGACAGAGCTTTGTATAAAGCGGTTGAAAATGTTTGTTTTATTCAAAATCAGATTCACCATGTTTTTCCAATAAAACCTACCTTTACTAAACAC
Source organism: Pinus taeda (assembly GCA_000404065.3). NCBI lineage: Eukaryota > Viridiplantae > Streptophyta > Pinopsida > Pinales > Pinaceae > Pinus > Pinus taeda. Next base: position 70,814 of record APFE031507019.1, on the reverse strand, counting down.
ACTGAGGTAGATGAAATCTACCGAAAGGCTATAAAGGTAAGAATTCCAAATTTGGAACGTTGGGAGAAATTGAAAGAATATCAAAATGAATAAAACCTGCCAGCATATTATTCCAGCACCTCTAGCAGATCACTCCAGCACAACAGTCAGTTGCCAGCATATCCAGAAAAATAGGTGACTTGGAAAAATATTCTAGCAGAATAGGGTCAAAAAGCAGAAGCATTCTCCTAGACCAAATCATTCAATTCTATTTTAGTTTTAGATATTTTATCATGCCTAGTCAATGAGGCATTAATTGTAAAACTCCTTTTTTTTATAAATACCTCATTCCAATAAGGAATTAGGGGTTGCACCTTCGAATTAGTTTTTGAATAGAATTGTACTAAGCTGGAGCTTTTTGAATGTCAATAAAGGATTCTAAGTTATCTGCACATGGCTTGTCTTCTAGTGAGTTCTTATTTGTGTTTATCATAATTGTTTTCTTCATATAATTTATCTTATAGACAGTTATCCAATTAAAAACCTTTATTGAGTATCAATTTTGTTTTTAATTCGCTGTGAATTGTAATTTAATTAAGAGACCCTATTACATCATTATTTGCTTCTACTATTTCCACTTCAAAGTTAAATTGCATTAGGTTTCTTTTATAACTTAGTTATATTATGTTGATCATTAAAACACAGTTTTAATGATTTCCTCTTGCAAACGATTAAGTATTCAGTCTGAGTATATGATCATTTACATTTCCTTTTTCTTCAAAAATCCATCACACAAAATTTAAACTACTATGTGCAAATAAAAAAAAACACTTCATTTATATTTAAGATCTTTCTAAGTTTTAGAAACACCTGCTTTAATTAATTATTCTTTGGTCATACACAAAATCAAAAACCCCAAAATATTTTAGATGCTTTGGCATAACCAGAAAGAGCCAAGCAAATTATCACTCTGATTTCTTACTTACGTGGCTATTACTCTAATGAATGGGTCAATGATGGGGAGGATTATTTTTAGGCATGGGGGAATATTTTGAAAGGAATAACTCCAGGGTTTCAGTTCTCTTGGTAAAATCCAGTTTTTGAGATAATCCAACTAAGGCTTCATGAGAAAATGGAGTGGTCTCTTTGATAGTTTGGGCTTGCATCATCTGGTCAATGGATTTAGCGGTTATAGTAAATAGAATTTGGCCCTAAGGATTGACAAGGCTCTCTGATCTAGGAGGTAAGAAGCTTGGCATCTTTTGATAAAATCTGGAGCACTGTAGGTGAGAGGAAAGATGTAATAGGGAAGGTTTGATTTCCATAGTTGAAGTTCATCGGTTTGGTCGACATATTTATCTTCTAGCCAACACTATAATTCAAAATGATCAATATCACAATTGGTTTCGTGAATCATATAGTCTATATCGTCTAAAGGCGTATCGTGAATGTAAACAGAGGGAAAAATGAGAGGGTTAACATCTTCCTATGTTTTCTTTTGTTTAGGAGGCATATTGACAGTAATTTGACAGTGGATTTCAAATTATAAATAGAAGAATAGGGGTTTATAATGGAAAGGAGGTTCTCTCACCAATATATGAATATGGGAAGTGTATATGTAAACTCGGACACTGCTCAGACAGGCGGTGGTGCTTTAAGAATCAATGGAATACCCGTGACTGAAAATTAACAGTAATTCGAGCTCTGTAGACTGTGGAACGAAGAAAGGAAGTTCGTAGAGAATTTGAAATGATTTTATAACAAAATATTTTAACCATTGATGGTGCGAGGTTAATGGGCGATTGAAATAAATGGATAATGACGATATGGAGGGAGGTGATTTAATACGTCAACGATAGGCTACATGGCAGTGGCGGGATGGCGGAGTAATCAACATTCAATGGTAAGTTCTTTTGAGGAAACAAATTTCGGAGGGGGGGTGAGGTTGTTTATGGTTTTGATGGAGGGGGGTCCGAAATCCTATGATGGTGACACATAGTGGGCGGGTGGTATGGTAATACAAATCGTTTCGGACCCTCCCTTGTTGATAAAGGTTGTACGGTGGAGGGGGTCTGAAATCATATAATAAGCACTGGATTAAAATTAACAGTCGGGATAAGCAGGAAGATAACCAATGTTTAATGGTGGGGCCTAAAATCACGATAAATCTTTTAATCTAATGTTTACATGAATCGGGATATATGGGGTAAAATGATAATGTGTCAGGAATATAACCTAGGAAAGTTATATGGTAGGGAGGTAGGGAATGAAATATAATGTGTTAGGAATGAAGTATTAGGAATTAGGACTTAGAATAAAAAGTATGAGGGGAGTGTGTAATGAAGGAGTGAATTAGGGAAATGAATATGTAGGGGATTATAATGTAGGGAGGGGATTTTTAGTGTAAGAATGGGAGCATGACCTCCTTCGATAAATTATTCTGCACATGCAACATATGATCAACATGATGATGGTGCATTTGAGCTAGCAACCTTATGCATTCCAAAACTTTTAAATGAAGCTTTTTTCCTTTTTCTTTTAGCTTCCCTAACATTTTATTCCACCTTCTTTGTTTAAATAAACTAACACCTAACATTTTATTGATATGGATACCTATCATAATCAATTTTTCCTAACATCTTTTGAACAAAATTTTATTTCTTTTGCATCCATATCCTACCTTAACATTTTCAAAATTTATATATCTAATATACTAACTTATCAAAACTAGATAATGATCCAATCTGAATCACTTGGCTATTATTTGTATGATAGAATAAAATCCCATTGGCATATTCTTGCAGTTGTTGAGGATAATCAATCCACAACTTCCAAGATTTAATTAACTCCAAAACCTAGTCAAATACCAATGCAAGCCTATATAATGGAACCTCCAATTGAACACCTTGAGTTTTAAGACCAGTTCCTTGGCATTCATGACTGAAAATTGAAGCACTTGTGTTGCTAGTGCTCTTGCTTCCATTGATTTGTTTCGCACCACAAATTCTATTGCCTTTTGCTTCCATACCTTATAGCATCCAAATGAGCTTGAAATTGAAAATTTCCTAAAGAATAGGTGATATTGATTATAAGCACACGAATTCAAGGATTGGACACTCTTAAATGTTTTAGATGGTATATTAAATAGATTTTCTAGTTGCCAAGGAACTATGAACATCATGGCCTATGAAATTCAATAACCAACCCCTCCTTCCTTGGAAATATCAATTGCAAAAGCTAAATGACCAAAGTCAAAATGGACCTTAACTACCATTAATAAAATATGGAAAGCTATTCTAGGATTCATCATTTGGGATCTCTGGAAAGAAAGAAAGCATTCTTTTTTATTAAAACCTACTTAATGCTGGAAAAAATTGGGAAGGAACTTACAGAACAATCAAAGAGAATCTAAAATCCCAAATATTAGAGAAGATTTGGAAAACCAAACATATCAAGGATTGAGAATATTGAAGGCTTGGAAGGTCCAATAATTAGGAAAAATATTCCTCCCACTAAATGAGAGCTAATAAGGGACCCCTAAATATTATCTAGACGACAACCAAGGATGAGCGGTAAAAACTAAATTTCAGCACAACAACATGAGGAAACCTTGAATTGGAAAGATTGGGCAAAGTCCCTGAAGAAAGAAGGTAAAATATTTTATATGTTTCATAGATTCGTTGGGAAATCTATGGACCATTAGGTTGAAAATGAAGCTCTTAAAGAATGAATATAGTTGTGTTAGATATGGAATAATATATGTTGAAGTAAAGGGGACAAAAAACTACTAATTGAAATCCCTAAGGGTGATGATTTGAGTAGTTAACGGTTTATTAGGAGCAAGAAGGACTGGATTAAACCAACCAGAATTTGAATGAATATAATCTTCAGCCATGACAGAAGAAGAACCAGCAAGATGGTTGACTCAACAACCAAGATAGATGGTGCCTTATTTGTCCCAATCCTTCTTACCTTTGAAGAGGTATGAGCACCTGAAGATGGTGAATATGAATAGAATGGTTGATCCAATTTCAAATTCTTGATCTGAACGATGTTGCTTCTGCCATCACCCATGGAAATTACTCAATGTAAAGACACTAAATTTTCATAGAAATGTTTTGTCATTTTAAAAGAGTGGGGCACTTTTAAATGCTCCTTGCCTTTAACAATTCTTTTGAACCTTGTGATAATGTTCAATATTTCCACACGGTGCTCCTCCAAATGATGGATATTTAACAAAAATTCTCTCGGCAAGCACTCTAGCATGATAAAACAGACTCCCTCACCTTGAAAACTCATAAGTACTTTGGCACATCAACCTAATACATTTTACACATATAGGCACACAAGCCTCAATGGAACCTGGCTCATCATCGTATATCACATGCACCAACTCATCAACCTAAGTATTACATGTACATTTACAATACCATTCTAGGTTCTAGTCAAAGATATTACATTACCCTCCCCCTTATTTTAGTATTGTCCTTAATGCACTATGTCCATGTAACATCTAAATCCTTCAAATTGAACCTTTGTTTCCTTCCGAGGACTAATTGCATGCCTTTGTTCTTTAATTGTTCCTAAATAATCACCAAGAAAAAAAATATGTTATAATCTTCATCACAAAAAATTCACATTATCTTCAAAAGTGTTCAACTTCAAAATGCAATAGATACTCGGAAATGAATTTTACATTAAAAATAAATACTCTATATGGTTGTATTATGCTTGATTCATGCACCACAAGGTGTGCACTAGGTAAAAGTTGATTTAAACTTAATTTTTCTTTCCATTCATATTGGCATGCCCTTTCTGTTGTTTTATAATGCCATAAACGCTTCTACCTACCTATGAAACCATCTCAGAATAAAGATTCTCCTCTGACATTCGAGTTGACTCACCAGTAATCACTCTCATTGACATGGCTAGAACCCCACACTACTATTCCATCAGTTGGGAATTTGAGCCTTGGTATCTTTGAGAATATCAATCTGTTGAATCGATTGTGCATCAATTAATTTTTCTCCCACTTAAATATCTGATTAACATTGAAGTGGTTGTTGGTGTAAGTTCTAAAAGCTTCTTAATGGTATTAGTTGTTTTTCCTTTTGCCGCAACCTCCAATAATTTGTCAAACAAACAAAAGTGATCAACGTAACAATTGTTTCAAGGTAGGTTTCCCATCGGCAATAAAAAAGAACATTGTAAATGAGGGCACAAACAAAATAAAAGCAAGCAGTGGATGAACATCTATATTTGCATCTAGTACATCCATATTTGTTGACCCATTTCTTACTGCTCTGTAAGCTAAACTTAAATGTGTGACCAAATGTGAGTGGAATTATTGAGGGAATATTCCTGGAGAGATGCTCCACAACAAAAACACTATTTGTACTCGATTTGATTTTCATCATTTAGATCCATCTAGACATAATGTTCATCTTGGACACAACAATTATGCAACTTCCAAAACAGTCAAGGTGCTTGACATAATATTGTGAAAGTACCTTAGTGAATTAACAATAGTATTTACAACATAAGAAATAGACGCAAAATGCATCACTACATCAAATGCCTTTTTTTTCATCTACATCTTTTTTCATCCAAGCCATCATAAATGAGCTTCCGTTGATTAAGATGTGGAAATCATTGCTACAACTAGTAACTTTTGAAGATTGAGAATCCAAACTTGAGACCTGCCATGAAGGAAAGCTTTGGCCAATGCATTTCTTTAGACCATTAAAAGATGTACTTTTGTAGCTCATCTTTTATCAATTGGAATGTCCTTTGAAGTACATACATTTCAAAAGGTTCATGTGCATTCGAGGGAGACCTGGTAGTTGCAACACCTTCACTCTCTAGATTACCAACTACTTTCTATTTTTTTTTGGGACTGAGGGAAATAAAGAGTGTAACATCATTCATATCAATTCCTATTGTGCTATAGGTATACCCATTTTAAGGCATGGACAATCACCAAAGTTGATTCCTAACAGAATTTGCATCCATTCCACTGAATCTTCAAGCATTTGGAACCTTGAAAAGAGTTGAGAATTCATATGCTTATAAGCATTTGGAACCTTGAAAATAGTTGAGCATTCATAGGCTTATAGGTAGATTTTTCTAGTTAGGATTCCTAAAAGTGAAGTTCCTCTTAATGAGAGATTCTTTTTTTCCCTTCATGGACCTTAACACTTTTTTCATAAAATTTGGTGAGGAATATATCTTTACTAGAAAATCATCAAAATAAAATATAAACTAAATTTACTTGAGGAACTGATTATTCATTTAGATACTCTACCATAAGAAATACTTAGCACTTCACCTATATATATTTCTATGACCTTTGTTCAAAAGGTGTAATCAATCAATACCCAATAGCTTGTGTAATTAATACCCTTATTGGCAAGCTCTTCAAAAAAAAAATTTCTAATAAATGATGTAGAATAATTCTTCACCTCTAATTAAATGATGGACATGCTTTACCAACATGATGTCTAACTAACCATTGATGAGTTTACAACTGTTGCAAATGTATATGAAAAATACCTAGGATTGTATTCATTAGAACTAGAATAAGACTAACATGGAAATTTTCAAATAGTGTATTGCTTATGATAGACTAATTAACAATCTTTTAATGGAACAATAGTGGAAAACAATCATGTTTACCACCTATATTCCTTACTTGGTAGCATCATACTATCCTTTAGGGATGATGTTGATATAAATGATCTCTACCTTGACAAACATTGTAAATCGATTTAATGCCTCAGCTTTCTTTGCAACACATAGTCTCTTCTATTTAGATCAAGGAATAAATGAACTCCTTAGAATGTAAACAATCCAAACAACAAAGATATCTCAATGACCAGACCTTCAAGCTACTAAAATGTGATCTTTTGAACGTTTTAAATGTAGAGTTCTTGCATATTTCTCTAGTTTTCATGGATCCTTTGTTACGATTACTCTTGGAAACATGACCTTTAGCCTCTATTTAATAGCCTTTGCATAACCTCCATTTCCACAAGCTCCCCCATATAAAATATGTGACATACCCTTCTTTGGCAGACCTCAAATTTTGTTGATATTTCTTTGTGAATTTTATTATTGAAATCGAGCTTGAAGAAAATTAAGATCTCCTTGAAGTATAAAAATTGCAATAAAAAAATTGATTTCCCCTGGTGATCTTTAAATTGTCATGGATATTCCATTAGACAGTTCGACACAACAGATCTAATAATAATATATTAAAATTTTTGAATTTCTACACTATTACAGTTTTATTAAACTTTGAGATATGTAAATTTAATCGTAATTAGTGCGTGCATGTGAATGGAAATTATGCAGAAAACTAGAGAATGACAAAATAAGCACACACACACACACATAAGACACAAGATATGCTTTGGGAAACTCTTTCAGGAAAAAATCCAGCTGGAAGGTGAGGCTGCTTTGCTCTCTTTCTCTGTCTGGAAATATGGCTGCAGGTACAAAAAAGTAATGCATGTGGCCTGTGGGATGCTATACTGCACAAATCCTCTCTATTTTCTCTACCTCGTATCTCTTCTCGCTATCTTTGTTCAACTATGGAACAAAATGCTCTTGAAATAATGAAATGCTTCTTCCTCCTAGTGGCCTAGTTATAACACAGCCTGACAACCTACTAGTGGTTAGGTTTGACTACATCAACTCTTAACTAGAGTTACAAAATAGACTTTTCTAGAGTATTTTACATCAAAAACACGTGGCTAGCTCCTTTTCCATGAATAATGGGGGTTGACACGGCATCCTCCCGAACTATAGGAGTGAAAACAGGAAGGTCAACTTCTAAGTGGCATAACTTTTGCATACAGACTCTGATTGACATGCTTCTTGTGCCGTTGGAAATATATTTGCATGTAGAATAGTTGAAAGGTGTAGAGCTAAAAAAATTAAGTTTTACCCCAAAAAATGTTGTTTGATGCCTCAAAATGCTCCCAGAATGAGTCAGACCTTGTTTCGCCAAACTGTGTCTCGCTGGTAGTAACAGTCTCGTGAGATGATTCCTCCACTTTTTACACTCTAAATGCATCGATATGGATGGGAAACGTATCATGATCCAATCTGGATCACCTGGCTGTTATTTGTAGGATAGAATAAAGTCCCTCTGGCACATTATTGCATTTGTTGAGGATAATCAATCCACAACTTCCAAGATTTAATTAATTCCAAAATCCAGTCGAATGCTTATGCAAGCCTATATAATGGAACCTCCAATTGACCACCTTGAGTTTTAAGACCGGTTCCTTGGCATTCATGATCGAAAATTGAAGCACATTTTTTTCTAGCGCTCTTGCTTCCATTGATTTGTTTCACACCACAAATTCTATTGGCTTTTGTTTCCATACCTTATAGCATCCAAATGAGCTTGAAGTTGAAAATTGCCTGAAGCATGGGCGATATTGATTATAAGCACAAGAATTCAAGGATTGGACATTCTTAAATGTTTTAGATTGTATATTAAATAAATTTTCGAGTTGCCAAATAACTATGAACATCATGGCCTATGCAATTCAATAACCAACCCCTACTTCCTTGGAAATATCAATTGCAAAAACTAAATGTCCAAAGTCAAAATGAACCTCAAATGTCATTAAGAAAATATGGAATGCTAGTCTAGGATTCATCATTTGGGATCTCTGGAAACAAGAAACCATTCTTTTTTATTAAAAGCTACTTAATGTTGGAAAAATTTGGAAAGGAACTTACAAAGCAATTAAAGAGAATCTAAAATCCCAAATATGAGAGAATATTGGGGAAACCAAACATCTCAAGGATTGAAAATTTTGAAGGCTTGGAAGGTTTAATAATTAGGAATCATATTCCTCCCACTAAAGGAGAGATAATAAGGGACCCCTATATATTATCTAGATGACAACCAAGGACGAGTGGTCAAAACTAAATTTCAGCACAACAACATGAGGAAACCTTGTATTGGCATGATTGGGCTTAGTCCTTGAAGAAAGAAGGTAAAATATTTTATATGTTTCATAGATTCATTGGGAATGCTATGGACCATTAGGTTGAAAATGAAGCTCTTAAATAATTAATAAAGTTGTGTCAGATATGGAATAATATCTATCGAGGTAAAGGGGACAAAAAACTACTAATTGGTATCCTTAAGGGTGATGCTTTGAGTAGTTAATTGTTTATTAGGAGAAAGAAGGATTGGATTAAACTAACTAGAATTTGAATGAATATAATCTTCAACCACACCAGGAGAAGAACCAGCCAGATAGTTAACCCAACAACCAATACGGGTGGTGCCTTATCTGTTCCAATCCTTCTTACCTTTGAAGAGGTATGAGCACCTGAAGATGGGGAATATGAATAGAATGGTTGATCCAATTTCAAATGCTTGATCTGAACGATGTGGCTTCTGCCATCACCCATGGAAATCACTCAACGTAAAAACACTGACTTTTCATAGAAATGTTCTCCCATTTTGAATAAGTGGGGCACTTCTAAATTCTCCACACCTTTAACAATGCTTTTGAAACTTGTGTTAATGTTCAATATTTTCACACTGTTCTCCTCCAAATGATGGATATTTAACAAAATTTCCCTCGGCAAGCACTCTAACGCAATAATAGAACCCCTCTTTTCTTCTGCAAGTGAAGAACATGTCCACATCTTGACCTATAATGCACTTGTTAGAGAATTAACTCTTAAATTATATGTTCCATCCTAGTCTTGGAGTTTCAGGAGTGATACAAAATACCCCCAATATAAATCATGAGCTAACTCTGCACCCATTGATGGTCACTTAAAACATTAAAGTTGGAAATGATAGCTTGTGAACACCACAACATCAAAATTGTGTGTGAATAAGTAAATATGAGACTACAATAAGCCGCAACAAATCTGGAGATTTTGCTCTCTTGAGTAGAAATCCCCTACCTATGAAGCCATCGCTTCTCTATCAATTTCAATATGGGAAAACTTCATAAATGGAGAAAAACCATCAACCAACTTTTGACCACTCTTTGAAGCTTTTCTACATTTTATATAGTCCCTTTCTTGCACTAGAAGCTTCATAGATCCTCGTCCTCTATGGATTCTTCATTATTGCACACTGATATGGCATAAGTGGCACAATTTCCTTGTGATTCCTCTTTGGTTCGTTCCAACTCCATTCCCATTGTGAGATTAGAATCTCAAGAACTTTGTATGATTTTGTAGCACATAGCCATGAAGCAAGTAACTTGTGGATCTGTGGACATCGATCAAGAAATCCTATGTAAGGAGGCCATAGGAAGCCTATCACCTATCACAATGTCGAGCCTTGGGTGTGGTGAAGTAAGGTATATGCAATGTGCAACTTTCTGGAAAATCCCCCATTTTCATCGTCATCCCTTTTAGACATTTCATAAAACAGCTGGTGTGTGATATCAATACTCCTACATTGTGCATGCATCTCCATAAGTGAGTAACATAATGGTAGCTACGTTAGGAATCACACTTGTCAATTGCATCTCATGAAAGATAGCCAAGGCCTCGTTGGTAAGTCCAACTTGGTCATACCAAAAGATCATCGCACACCTTGATATCACATCTCTTACGAGCATTCCTTCAAACGGTCTACCTACAATATCTATAAACCCATGTTTGTCATACATATCAATCAGGAAATTCCCCAAAAATGTATTAAACTCAAATTCCCTTCTAATTATATAGTTGTGGATAGGCATGCCTTATGGCCAAGCACTAGAGTGAACACATGCCTTATCGTTGCATTTTCTGATACAATAAAAAAATCTCCTCCAAGAACCTAGTGTTGGCATGCCTTTTGATCATGGCGTTCAATAATGAAATATATGGTTTCTCTAATTTATCAAAAAATATAAAAAAAAAGATCATGCAATTTCCATGGTGTCGTAAGTAGCATATAGAGTCATGAGTTTTGTGAGTAAAAGTACATTCTAGTCGAGTCCACTTATAAGCATGCAGGAACAAATTTAAGGTTGGTGTGTACCTGTGAGAGTTAACAAAGAGTTTCTTGCACATAATTCTCCCTGCATTGAGTTTATTAGCAATTTCTTCGTGATATTCTCTTTCCTCTTATGACATTCACAAAAGATAAATGGTGAAAGAAGGGCATCTAAATCCATTTGAGTTAAAGGAGAAAAAGATGGCAAAAAGGATGTTTGCATGCATTATATACTTGTTATTTCTCCAAACTCATCATATATTCATCTATACAATTATGAATGAGGTGTTGCAGTGCCTCTAAATCATCATACATGGCTTGCTCATGTTGAATTTCTAGAACCCCTACAAGTGAATGAAAAATAGCAGGAAGTTTACCTACACACAAGCTCTGGTTGAGGTCATGAACATTTTCATGTCATGTTATAGTACATGGGCCATCTCCTAATTTTTAGTTGTCAAAAACCACCCAACAAAACCAACCCAATACATTTGCCAATCCTGATGCAAGAAGTTCTAATTGATACATAGTGCATGGCACTCATGACGTGACTGATAAAAAAAGGTTGGCATGACTGCAACAACATTTGAAAATGTGGCAGAAACTTTGAGAATACTTATCTTTTGAAAGAAAAGGTTCAATAACCTTAATCAAATTAAGAATTCACAACTCCCATGGCTCCATTAACATTATTAGAATCAACATGTCTGCAATTTTTCACTTTGGTGCTTGGTCTCTACCTTGCTTCTAGCATATGTAGGCCTATAGTTGAAACCATACATTTTTTAGATATTTTTCGAATAGCTGGTTTGAAGTTTCAATATTTTTCACCTATGCTCTAACTTTGGCCTATGTAAGTTCAATTTTATGGCTTGGGCTCTACTACCACTTGTAACACCCCCTAATGTCACAACTGAGGTGATGCCACTACCTTTAGCACTTATACTATGAATATAATACATATACATAAAATGACAAAATAATAAAGTATTCTGCTAGAAAATACGTAAAACATGTAGAAAACATGCTTCAAGCACTTATCTATGAAAATTGGCCAACTAATTGCAAGACTTGCGTATATCAACTAGCCATAGACCACACTATTCCAACTCTCTCTACAGTTAATCACGTTCGATTTGGGGTCATTACACTATTTAGAAACAACTAATCGAGCTAGAAAACAATCAAGTATCGAATATAATAGGGCCAAGGTATCAAACCTGACAACCTCCAACCAACAGACTCACATCCCCCATTAGCCCTACACCCAAGTAGTGCACCCCCTTCTTTGCACTCATAGCCCCTTAGTTTGTGCCACTACCTCTAAGTTTACTAACTTAGTTGGCTAAGGGTTTCTAGAGCACTATGGCTCTAGGAGTTCCTGCTACCCTTGAGGGTCTTCAGGTACCCTCAAGACTCTCACATAGGGATACCTATCCCTACCGATCCATGTCCAATTGAATACAAAAAACACCCTTTTATAAGCATGGTACCCTTTACTTTTATATTTTTAATGATATATTATAATATTATAATATATCAAAACACTTTCCTGGTCGTGGAGTTCTAGCCCCCAACATTCTTTTCATCCCTCAATCTACAATGATGATGTTATTGTGTTAATCCCAATACATTTACATATATGTCTGCTAGGCTCACTGACCATTTACCAGATAAGCTCTCCGACCTAATCACACATGCACTTTGGCCTTTAAAATTTATTACTATTCTGGCTCACTCACCTAACACATTTGGCACATATAAACACACAACTCTTAATGGAACCTATATCACCAACCTATTTCACTTGCATTGACTCACATACATGTACATTTATAAGACCAATTGAGATTCCAATTAGAAATATTGCAATATTAAACCTTAATCAGCTATATAGTCCATAAACATAAATGATATTGATAAGCCATGCACATTAATTTCATCAAATCAAACCTAGTGTGATATACCATGTAGAAATTAAATCATAGCATCTAAATCTTCCCTTTATTCATCATACCATATACTACAAATAGCACACAATGCAAATACAAATTTCCTTTTTAATCAGTAATTGTTTTTCTTTTCAAATTGTACCATCTTTACCCATAGTTGTAACCGATATAAATATGATAAACCATGATACACCATTTGTTTAAATCAAATAAACCTATTTTATTAAAGTAGTCTCACAGTCCCCTTAATTTATTATTAAAAGAAATATTTATTCCTTGCATTAAATAGTCCATGACTATTTTTCATGATGTTCACTTTATGTATAGTTTCCATAACATTATTTTGAAGTCTGTCAAGGTAATCCAATTGGGCAAATATTAAGCACCATGCACTAAGCCAATAATTAACTCACTGTGTTTATATCTTGTTACTTTGATGAGAATAAAGTAATGTTCAATGGACAATATGGAAAAGTAGCAAGCTAATCATTGGCTTAGTGCATGGTACTTAATAATTGTAGGAGGATACAAGCAATATCAAAGCAAGCCCCATCACCAACTCCAACTTTTGGAGTTTTGGTATTTGGAATTGATTGGCAAATAGTCCCACCCATGTTCAAATTTTTGGAGGCGTCACCCATACGCCCGTAGTGTAGGAGGATACAAGCAATATGAAAGCAAGTCTAATCACCAATTCTAGCTTCTAGAGTTTTGGTGTTTGGAATCAATTTTCATGTAGTCCCACCTGTGTCACCTAATTGTAGTTCGAATCATTAAAGAAACAAAAAAACAAAGTCAACAATTAACTTTTTATTAATAGCCATATAATAAATCTTAGTATTTTGTATTAAATTATATTTACACTTTTTAATAAACAAATTTATTATTAAATTATGTTTATATATCTTTTAATAAAAAAAAAATTATTAAATTATTTTTTACACTCTATAATAAACACAGTGATTAATTATGCCGTAAGGTGTTCCCCTCTGAAATCAACTCCCCCAACTGCCACTGTGTAATCATCTGTACCATTGGATGGAGATGTTAGACGATTGGAAATTTTAAGGCCTTTGGATTGATAATTAAGACAAAAAAAACCCTAATAGTTAAGTTAAAACACACATTCTTCAGGGTTTTTGCAATATTCTTTTCATGGTTCGTGTATTGTGCATCTGATTCTCTACTGTTTGAATCCTTTTTGGCTATGAGGTTGGCCTTATATCTCTTCTAATTATTTTTTCTGGTTTCAGTTTTCTAAAACCGACATTCTCCAGGGTTTTTACAACATTCTTTTCATGGTTCGTGTACTGTGTATCTGATTCTCTGCTATTTGAAACATTTTAAGGAATGAAATGTTTTAGAAAAATATAAATGGTTGAATGTTTTATTGTATAAGTAAGAGTAAGCAGAGGTGTAGACATTTTAAGGAATGAAATGTTTTAGAAAACTGTAAATTGTTGATTGTTTTATTGTACCAAGAAGAGTAAGCAAGGGTGCTTCTGCAGGATAGGTGGGGAGCTATCGGTTTACTCATTATATGTTTTCATATTGTAATGATTAGAAATCTTAATCAAGAAGTTAGCAATTAAAAAATAAAGTGAAATTTCAGACTAAAGATTGAAAATAGTTTGTTTGATATTGGTATTGACCTGAATGATCTGTGATTTGATTACACATCACAAATCTTGTTAATTCTAGTATAAAAAAGATGAACATGGCTATCATAGCATTTAGAATTCTTTTGACAACAATATGCAAGCCTGTGACTCTAAACATAGTCATCATTAATTCTAGTATAAATATTATTTAGATGACTATCATAGCATTTACAATTCCTTTTGATAATAGTATGCAAGAATGAACTCGGACCTTAAGCATTGTATTTATTAAAAACATGCGATATTATGCAGTACTCTACGTTTGGTTCTCTTCTAACAATTGGTGCCATGATGGGTGCAATAATGAGTGGCTATTTTGTAGACTACCTTGGTCAAAAAGGGGTAAGAAATTTTTTTAACAGAGAGAGGTAAGGTGCTTTCCAGTTACAGTGGTAGATGTCTGAACTTAAAAAAAAAGTTACGCAAATTTTTTTTTTATCTCAACAACCATTATAAATAAACTGGCATGGGTGCTTTTTAATCTTCCTTAAAAGATCAGATATTAACAGATCGAGATTTATGCTAATGAATTCAAACGTGAGGAAATATTGGCTTCTGAAAAATACAATATATGATTTAATTAGGACCTGATGTGGGATTTATAAAAGCCTGAACACAAGGTCTTATTCTTCTGGATAATGCAATATTATCTTGTGAGATATTTTCTGATGTGGATTCATCAATACAATCTTATATGTATCTGAATGCAGGCTTTGAGAGCGTGCTCAGTATTTTGCATTGCTGGGTGGCTTGACATAGCTTTTGCAAAGGGATGAGCAGTAGCTTGATTAATTGTAGAGAAAAAATCTTCATAATTCTGGAAAAATGTAAATGTTTGGTTTGATTGTTTTCACAAAATATTTTGAACTCTTCTGCAGGATCCTCTACCATTGGATATTGGAAGACCGTTAGTTGGATATGGAGTTGAGCTACTTCTTATACTGATTCTCTGGTTTGTTGTGGGTTCCTATGTTTGGATATGATACCTTTCCTTAACATACAAAAGTTTCATTTCAGACTCTAAAGCTATGCAGTCTCTAGAAGCTATACATTTCATCCCTTAAGCTTGGCCTACATAAGAAAATCGTTTGTGAGTTGCCTGAATTGTAGAGGATGGCGAAGGATGGTTGGGTCGTTGGCTTGAAAGCATGGAAATAAGTGGAAGAAGCAACTACTTTGCAAGGAAATCAAAGCATTGTGAGTCAAATGGGAGAAGGAGCAATGGAGCCTCACATTTAATATTTCCCAATAATACAAACAAAATTTAAAATACTTCAAGAAAAAAAAATGAAAATTATGACTACCTTTAAATACACCATAATATGTTTCAAAGAGGTCATTCCATAATATGTTCAATTATCAGTGAGCTCAATAAAACAGTAAATGGAATCCAATTATGGCTGAGCCAAGGTCTAATATGTTATACTATTTACTACAATAGCACATGGAAATGTACACTTGTATGAAGAATGTTCATGTTGGTAAAACATTATGATTTGCATTCCTTTAAATGAAGCTGATACACATAATCAAAAGCAATTATCCACTGACACAGTGACAGTCAAAAGCAACCAACATCAAATTCAATAGAAAGTTGATTGATATTAAGCATAAAAGTTACATCCCATGACCATCTGCCTAAGAGCATGAACATGGTGAGGACCGTGGAAATAATGTTGGCATATTTATGATAGACCTTGGGCTAGTATACTTCTTTTGAAGTGAAGAAACTATGCCCAAATAAGATTTTCCAACTTATATTGTCACCAACAAAGCTTCACCCTAGTGAACTGGGGACAGTTTGCTTTAACCACATTGAAACATATATTTAGGACAAATTGGTTACAAAAATATCAAGATATATACAATAATGGCCAACCTTTCGAGACACACACATCTAAGATCTATCAAAACTTGGCACATTCATACTCTACTTTTGATTATCTGGTTTCCTTTGAAGATATATGGCAGCACCCCCTAATATAATAGGAAAATGTTTTGCAGGTAGTCATCCTACATAAGTGCTTGCTCAGGATTCATCAGAACATTCGAAACTTGGACATTTGAGGTATCTGCAATTGGAGAATGGAGATATTGAGAAACTCTTAGTCCAAGGCTAATAATGTCTGATTTAGGAGGTTCAAATATGTGGCATTGCATCGAAACTAAGTATAATTGCAAGTCTGAAAAGTCAATCTAATAACTGACTAGAGTAGCTTTAAATATTGTTTTTTATAGAAGGCCACCTTGGAACAAACCCAATGTAGGTTAAACAGTGGAAACTATAAAACTAAGGCCTAATTTATGCATCTTCAATATTGTCCCATAATTTTTGGTATTGTAGATCTTTTCATTTTGAACTGAGGAAGATGGGAAACCAAAAGTAACTCCACACTTATATGAAACCCACATTTTTAAATCAATTTCTCTTAATCGAATTGGGAAGAAAGATTGGTATGAAAAGTCTCTAAGGACTATGTTAGACAGTGTAATCATCTGTACCATTGGATGGGGATGTTAGACGATTGGAAATTTTAAGGCCTTTGGATTGATAATTAAGACAAAAAAACCCTAATAGTTAAGTTAAAACGGGCATTCTTCAGGGTTTTTACAACATTCTTTTCATGGTTCGTGTACTATGCATCTGATTCTCTGTTGTTTGAATCCTTTTTGGCTATGAGGATGGCCTTATATCTCTTCTAATTATTTTTTCTGGTTTCAGTTTTCTAAAACCGGCATTCTCCAGGGTGTTTACAACATTCTTTTCATGGTTCGTGCATTGTGCATATGCAAGCTTGTGAATCTCAATGCAATCCTCATTAATTATAGTATAAATACTATTTACATGACTATCATAGCATTTACAACTCCTTTTGATAATAGTATGCAAGAATGAACTCAAACCTTCAACATTTTATTTATTAAAAACATGGGATATTATGCAGTACTCTACATTTGATTCTCTACTAACAATTGGTGCCATGATGGGTGCAATAATGAGTGGCTATATTGCAGACTACCTTGGTCAAGAAGGGGTAAGCAAATTTTTTTAACAGAGAGAGGTAAGGTGATTTCTAGTTACAATGGAAAATGTCTGCACTTAAAAGAAAAGTTACCC